>WURV02175657.1:0-13840 GCA_011762755.2 Epimenia babai
GTGTGTGTGTGTGTGTGTGTGTGTGTGTGTGTGTGTGTGTGTGTGTGTGTGTGTGTGTGTGTGTGTGTGTGTGGGTGGGTGGGTGACCCTAAGAAATTTTGAGTAGTATATATATCCTCGCGGTTTAACTGTATCATTACCGGTGTGATGCATCGTCGGATTCGTCTGATTTATCAAATGTGGGGAAAGCGCTAACGACAGATACGTGTTGTTTTCATGTGAGATCACCATTAAATGTTAAACCGACATTTTTACTAGTAGATTGATCAATTGAGTTAATTGAGTTACCTCTAACATTGAGATTGGATTTTTAGCCGTCAAATCTTCATCATCTACAAAAAAATTGCTTTCACTCCATTTTATTTCATGCAACCTAAAGAGGTTGGAAGGCAGATATGTTTTGATTTCCAAAATGCAGGCACTTATCGGATAAAGAAAATATTGTTTAACATAATTATCATTAGATGTCATGAGCATAGGTGTGGTACAAAGATGACGTGGATAACATCGCCAATTGGGCCAACATATAACGTGGCTAATACAGGGCCGAGGACTGATCTCTCGGGGACTCCACATTCTAGATGGACATTCTCTGACTACGCAACTGCGAAATCTCAATAGATATGACGGGATAGTGTTCTTAAAAACATGATTTAATCCATAAAATAACACCATGTTACATGGATATTGATTATAATAGTGCGTTCACACTACGCGATATATCGATGCGATACAGGAAAGAAGATTTTATCTTTAGTCTCAGCACATTTCTGTAACAAACGACCATCTCAACTTCGTTCCATCTCACACTTCAAGACCTTCAAATCTAAACTAAAAACCGCATCTTTACATATATGCTTTCAACTAATTCAAGAGTTCATTTGTAAATATTTTGTAAGATGTATATACAAAAACCCGAAGGAAAGCGATGTCTGAGTCAACACTATATTGATAAGCCGCGATATTAAAATATCAGACATTATTATCATTGTCATATATATATCCATAATAAACATATGGCATGTCCCTTTGCAATGTCCGACAGACGTTCGAAGGTAACGTCACGCGACAAACACGGCGTGTACAAATGAAATATTGATAATTTTTTTTCAATGTCATACTCCAGGACAACTTACACTAGTGTTCCCATTGGTTGGAATAGCCACGAATATTTATATGCCAGCGTTCCCATTAGTCGAAGTTGCTAACGAGATCGATAGGATAGAATAAGTTGCATTTCTTCTTTGCTCTTGGCTCTATTATTTACGTCAGCATACGAGGGTAGGCCGAAAAGCTCATAGGCCGATTATGATGCCTTTTTCTAATGAGATTGTTTGGTGGTTATTTGTCAATATAGTCCCACTTACGCACTACACACTTAGTCCAACGATGTTGCGGCGCTTGGATGCCGGTGGTTTCGATTACTGCATCTTGATCAATGAAAACATCTCGACGGCACTAAAGACGTCATCAGTGTTTAGATATCGTTTGCCAGCAAATGTGGCATTATCCCCTAATGTATTTACGGATCAGCATAGTTGCGCTTTAGGCTGAGCATTTAGTAGTCAGATATTTGACGACGGTCGCATCAGAGGTGTCGGGGTTTTCTGTGCATTTCTATCCAGCTATTCGAAAAACCACGTTGGCTACTCCCGGTTACATCTTGCCTGGAAAATTTCACATGTAGTATCCTGAATAGAGCGGAACTTGAACAAGGGTCCTCTGGATCCGAAGTCAAACGCTATAATCACTGCCCCTCCATCAATGGGAGATAATAAGTAGTGAAATCGATGTGTACGAAGTAACCTCCCATCCCACGGGGAAAGGAAGATTTTATTGTTACTTTATTTATCGGAGTAAGCAGATCACGTTTACCAAATGCCTAGTTGGCAATCTTAAGACATTTACAATAACACACTAAAATGAAAATATTCCCCAATATCCAGAAGGAAAAAATCTTTTTATGGTAAAATTGCTTTCAATTGGGTTGTACCATTTCTCAAAAATAAATAAGCCAATTGAAAACAAATGGACAAATGAATTAACGGAAGGAAGCACCGCAGTAGTTATTATTTATATATTATAGTATTTACTGTGATGAGTAAATTAACTTTAGAAATGAACACTATATATAAATGTTCATGTGATGTGGATTAACCTGGGCGTATCATGACCGTGTGGTACTCATCTTCGATATTAGTACTACACGACGGACAAACTCTCTACAAAACCTTTGAGCCCAGTTTTATCCACCTGCCCCATGTTACATGTCCTAAAAAGTTGTAGAGAGCCCCAACACAACCCTAGCGAGTTTAAGTCAAAAATTAAAACGTTTGGACATAATTTTATACCGATTACAACACTGAATTATCTGGGGCAAAGCTGTCCGCCGAATCTCTCGATTCCAGGAGTGTTATAACATTCACCGAGAAAGTTAGAAATAAATATAATGAATCTTATCGACAATGTACGGTGCATACGAATTTATCTTCTCATTCCTTGCTTCGGATAATGGATGTATTTGTTGTGTGACTGAAATTTTCTTCATGCGATAAACACATGCTTCCGTCGGTATCTCCTGGATCTTCTATGGTCTGGTACGCGTAGTTCGTCTGGTAATCGGAGTTGATGTTACGCGCGCGGGAATGTCGAATGCCGTAGCCAAAGTAAACCAAAAAACCTGCGGAAATACAGCATGTGATAATTAATGACGTAGATGATATTACTTCAGTTACCTCAGTTACATCTCTTGAATCATTGTTGGAAACATCGTTTTATTAAATTGCTCGAAATTGCTGTACATGATTTTGGATGAGCAAAGAAAGCGTCACGTTTCCCTCGCAGCCATGATGAAAAAGCAGAGGCGAAGTTACAGTGTTACTTAATTAATAATCATAACTGATTGATTACCTGCTGGGCAAAACCCCGAAAAAATTGGCCGCTCAGACTACGATACTATAATTATGTTCAAGTCTCAAACCTGAGCTTTCTCAATTCTTACAGTTGACCAATATACGGATATATAACATTATAGTAGTAAATATTGATATATATATAATCGTTATAAATGTCAGTTGTACTTACAAGAGGGCCTTAAAAATATAATATGCACATTCAAAACAATTTTTTGTCAATTTCAGGTACAGAAATCATTCTCATTACACACTTGGAACCGCTCTAATAATCGAGCGCACTTCTGACAGACTTTGCCATTTCATTTTATGTCTGTCAAACTGGTTTGCATGGCCATTAGGAACTGATTTTACAAAAAGACACAAAATTTCAGTGAAAATGTGACAATATCATATTGAATAATTGTCAACAAAATCAAAATCTTCCAAATTTTCTGGGTGGCCAAGACTTTTGCACAGTACTCTATAAGAATTTTGATTTACCTATAGCCATCCACACGCCGAATCTGATCCAGGTAGATGTTGGCAGCTTAAGCATCAGGTAGGTGTTTACGAATATACTCAGGCATGGCAGAAGTGGTACCAGCGGCATCTGGATATGAAAGGGCGTGGGTCACATGTATACAGAGTGAAGTGGAGATTGGAATTTAAGGGGACTAGATTAATAATCACGGACTCCAATTTAAAGGATTAAATCAATTAGGTCAGATGAAGTGGAGTGCAGGCTGCAAGTTGAGGGATTAAATTGATAATGGTAAATGGAGTGGAAGGCAAAGGATGAAATCAATAAGGTCAGATAAACTGGATTGAAGGCTGGGAATTCAAGGATTAAATTGATAATGGTAAATGAAGTGGAGTGGAGGTTGGGAGATGAAGGATGACATCAATAAGGTCAGATCAAGTGGAGTGGAGGCTGCAAGTTGAGGGATTAAATTAATAATAGTAAATGGAGTGGAAGGCAAAGGGTGAAATCAATAAGGTCAGATAAACTGGATTGAAGGCTGGAAATTCAAGGATTAAATTGATAATGGTAAATGAAGTGGAGTGGAGATTGGGAGATGAAGGATGACATCAATAAGGTCAGATGAAGTGGAGTGCAGGCTGCAAGTTGAGGGATTAAATTGATAATGGTAAATGGAGTGGAAGGCAAAGGGTGAAATCAATAAGGTCAGACGGAGTGGTGTGGAGGTTGCAATACGCAGTACTATGCAGAATTATTAGAACACCAGGTGATAAAGTGGAAACTGTTATTTTCCGATGCCCGGTCGATTCATGTATCAATATAAGCTGTAAATTATGAGTATAGCTCACTTTTACCTCTGCTCAGTACTGTGGAGGATGGATGACAGATGACGTAGAGTTCAAGCCGGAATTTAAAGGATGAAATCAATAATGTAGATAAAGTGGAGTTTAGGCTGAAATTATTTCATATCATTATGGTACTCAAGATGTAGATATTTAGAAGCAAGACATATCTGCGATAATAAATAGAAAGGGGAGATAAATGAAAACTACCATATGAGGCGTATTTATGTGCGCACCTTGAATGTGAATTGTTGCCTATTTTGTGATTGAAATGATATAATGAAAAAGGACATTGCAATGCCGCTTCCTGTCAATATTGCCAACGTTATTGCCCACCATGACGCAATGTGAGCTTCTGCGAAAATAATCACTAAACAGAAGCCGAGAATCGATGCATCTGTAAGAGAAAACCGCAAGTATAGAGGTATCGTAATTATGATGATCATTCAAAGCACATATCAGTCATCAGAGAAGGAAAGCTTTTCTTTCATAATAAAGTAGCCTATAACAAAACAGTGCAAAGTGCAGTGTATTTAAAATTTATACACTGTACTTCAAAGCCGCTTGGCCAGATTATGAAATGTCGGTATACAACAGGCCATTGCTGTATATGTATCCTCCTGATGCGAGCGGTGTATTTAGTGATCAAACGCTTTATTTTGTTTTTTGAGTCCTTCAAAATATCCTGGTAGTCCTGAGGACTCTAATAGTCTCCGTAGATCGTCTCCGCTTTGAGGAGCAGTGGGGGGCCGGGGCTCCAGCGCTTACCGGCAGCCCGAAACAGAAGCCCCACAAAGCATTCCCACTAAGAAAATCCCATTGGGAGAGGAATTCATAGAAAATGGTGGGAGGGCAGCCATATGGATTCCCACGTCTAGTACAGTCTGTAAATTGACAAGATCAACCGTGCATTGGCCACAAAGCCAATAGCTCGGCTTTGGGAATACAAGCCTATGTCTTAAGTCATGTATATTCCAGAAGAAAAATAGGCAATTTTTGTGAGTTGTCACGACGAACCTCGTCATGATCAGGCTGGCCACCACGGCCAGGTCGCCATAAATACATTAATGTCTATTGACCGATAACTGTCACACTTATTAACACCAATAAAACTACATTTAGCCTAATGCTCTAATTAGTTAATATATAGTTTACATGTATTATCTACAAAACCTGTTATAAAAACATACCAAATGAAAATATACTACTCAAAACTCCTTTAGGATCATCCATATATATATATATATATATATATATATATATAACATCCTTTAATTTGGGATAATTTTTTTTATAATAGAGGTATGGTACTAACTCTTTCATCAGTATGTGTATCAATTCAGACCAAAGTAAACAAATTTTCAAAATAGAGCCGACATGTTTTTCCACAAAATGTCAAAAAAATAATATAAAATTCTAGAAATTCCAGAAAACGAAGAAACGTTGTGGTTTTTCTTTCGCAAAAAAAACTGATCAGTAGCGTGTGCGACCTCCTCTACTTTCAATTATTGCTTGACTTACTACACGCATGCTTTCGACTGGGTGACGCAGGTTTTGTTGTGGGATATTGGTCCACGAGTCCAATAGCGCATCCCTAAGCTGTTGCAGCGTGCCAGGTTGATCATTGCGGGCTAAGATGGCCTCCCGCAGTATGTCCCATGCATGATCAATGGGATGGAGATCAGCTGAGCGAGCTGGCCAGTCTATTCTGTCGACTCCTTCATCCCTAAGGTACTCATTCACGATGATGACACGATGTGGAACAAAGTCTGAATCAAAATCAACAGCCAATGGCCTCACAAATACGTCGAGGATTTCATCGCGGTATCTGACACCAGTTATCGTGCTGTTTTCAATGGCATGAAGGTCTGTACAACGCTTGGTAGTGATGCCACCCCAGACCATGATTGAGCCGCCATCATATCGGTCATGTTCAACAACTGTAGGATCGAAATTCGGCCTTCTGCACCCCGGACACGACCGTCAGTGAAGTCTAGACAGAAACTCAACACATCTGTGAAGGGTACAGTAATACAGTACTCCACATGGCTTGGATGTAGATGATATGTTCTCGACACCAGTCATATCGATGTTGTCTGTGCTGTAGAATGAGTGCGATGCGTATATTCCTGATGGTTCAGGTTAATACACGAACTCCTAATGCATCTCTCGGGCTTCTCTGCAAGTTTGTAGCTGTGGACGTACAGTGTCTTACAGCGGAGAGGATGATGTATCAGTCGTGTGTACGGGTTGTAACTCTGTGGCATCCTGTACCATGTCGTCTGTTGGCTGTACCAGTAGCCTTATAGCTATTCCAAGCACGGTAGATGACACTTTGTGACACACCCAACTTCCGAGCCACATGTCGCTGAGACATGCCAGCCTCGATCATGCATGTCCCTCTATTCCGATCATCTGACGTCAAATGGCGACAATTTTGGTAGATGGAGATACACCTAACAACCACTAGAACACTACTTCTAATGTTAGAAATTCAGTGTGAACAGTCCAAGTCATATTTACATACTGAGCTTATGTGCAGTTAAATATTGGTACTCGTCTATGGGCCTGGCTTAATTGAGTGGTCAACATGTGAAAAATGTACTCTTCACTCGCCAACAAGACCCAAGCTCTCCAGTGAATCAATTACATTCGTATTCTTAATGTATTATACAGTGTATTATTTTATATTATATAGGTGATCCCTAAGAACTTTTGAGTAGTATATTATATTCGATAAACTTATGGTTCCTCAGGTGATGGACACGACGTCATCAGTGACGAGTGTGGTGGCAACAGCTATTGGTATAGGTATAGCTATAAGAATGCTCACTAAGGGCGACTATGCAGCAAGTCGACACAGTCATGGATAAGTTGGTGGCGCGATCAGTCTTCAAGGACAACACATTTTGTAAGAACGTCTGCGAGCTGCCTTCATGGAACGGAGCGTCACTGTCGGTGGAAGTGTTGTCTTCGGGGAGCGTTTCATCGGTACGGTACCTACACATACCATAGACACATGAAGCAGCGTCCCCCTGCACTCAAATCCAACAATCTAGACACTGTGGGTCATCCCTTGCAACTGTCATCGCTGGTATAGATCTTGAAAAAATATTTATTACATACTATATAGTAGCTACATCAGAGCTCCCGTGGCAAACAGAAACATGAGGGTAAAGAGGTCTCAAGACGATCACCTGACTATCTAAAAAAGGAAAACAAAGAACGAATAAAAAACTCGAGTATAGCATTTCAGATGCGTGAATATAAATGAAAACTTAAAATTGTCCCACAATAAATAAAAAGCAAAAATAAACAACAGGCCAAATAGGCCTCAAAACACTCACTACTAAGATATTAAAAGAGACCAAAGAGATCGAAAAACACTATTCTGGAACATTAAAAAAATTTAGAAAATTTAAGCTTGTCGAGGAAATTTTTGAAGTAACCAGTACAAACATCGGTAGAAATTACCTCCCATTGCTCGGATTATGCACCCCGCACAAATCTAAATAAGACCAGCCCAGAGACAGTATATGCCATATGGAAAAGTTCTGGTTGTTGTAAGATTTTTTAAATAAACATAGGCAGAAATTACCTTCCACTGCACGGATGTCGGTATACCCCGACCAAATCCGAATAAGACCAACGCAACGACTATATCAGCCTAATTACAATGCTTCAGGCCCTGCGGTTTTTGATGAATTGTTTTCAGGTAAAATTCAAACATCGGCAAAGAAGTACAAACCTCTCCGACAAGGGGTTCACGAGAAGATTTTTTCAAGTAAAAATACAAGCATTGCCAGCAATTACTTCCCCTTGGTCAGATGATCATGAGCTTGACAAATCTAAAAGAGACCAGCCCTCCAAAATATTGGCGAAATAGCCAAGCCATACGATAAATGGTTGTTGAGAGGATTTATAAATATAAAATAATGTTGATACCGGACGGACAAATGAGCTAAAAAAGGGACCAGAGCTCTTCGCCAAACTGTTCCTGGATATTCAGATTTGTGCGTGGTATCGACCTACTTCCAGTGAGGGATAATTTCTGCCGATACAAACCTATTTCCACTTAAAAAGTCTTCTTAAGTCTGCCAGCGAACAAAACTTTCGGTAAAGCCGATTTTGAGGAGATTTTTTCAAGCCAAAATAAAAACATCTGCCGAAATTACCAGCCTTTCTAACCAACGATACCCCGAACAAATATGTTCAAGACCATTCCAAGGAAAGTATCGCCCAAATTAAAAAGCTTTAGGCTAAGCGGTTTTTGAAAAGATTTTCCAAGTAAAAGTACAAACATCGGCAGCAATAACATCCCCTTTCTCGGGTGACGATACCCCGAACTAATCTGATTAAGACCAACGAAAGGACAATATCTGCCAAATTGGAAAACTTGGGCCAAAATGTTTTAGAGAAGGTTTTTAAGAAAATGTTAACATCGGACTGAGGGACGAAGGAACAGATGACGAAGTCCGATCAGTAAAGCTCGCCAGGTATAAGCTCAGGTGAGCTAAAAATACTACTGCACCACTGCATTTACTTTGTTTATAATTAATTTTGGAGAGAATTTCAAATAACAGTTATGGACTACCAAGAAATTTCGTTCATTAGGGTTGGTTTTTGGAGATTATGAAGTGTGTGTTTTGTGAATGACGTGTTCAAATTTCTTTTTGTTTGATCGATTTCTATATGTGATCGGAGATATTCGGGAGTGTTATTATAGATCCATGGTATTATCGGAATCACAGATGTAGGACACATAATTGGGTTCAGAATATATTAATTACCATAGCAATAGACTACCTCAACAGGAGTATGCATTCAGCGACAAGGGTATAGGCTAGAAGTGTGCCTATTGACATCATATTGACTAGTTCTTTCAGGTCAAACAGGCACGCCATTGCGCCTGAAAACAGACAAATAAACAAAGCATCACAAAGTATGTGGACTGACAAATTGACAATGCTCGTATATAATCTTGTAATGCGGTTTCTTCTACGCGTTTCTCTTCAGCTTTATCTAATATTTTGACTTGTGTATTGTACTAAAACTAATTAGTATTGCAATGTATATGATCGTAGCCAATGTACAATGTGAGCAGATAGGTAGGCCCACTATAACGTTACCGTCATAGCTTATTCACATGTTTACTCATGTCAAGTGTGCTTGACCACTACCAAGTACGCGTTAATCAAATATATTTCATTTCAATTCCATTTCATTTCATACTTCGAGAAGGACAGTGGCTACCCGCATTAATGCTACGATGGTCTACAATATAAACGTGAGATAACCCATCTAAAACAACCCTATCAGCATTTCTGTCAGCACCCGTACAAAATCTACAAAATGAGCTTGAGCTATTCCATCCACACCACCACCCATATTGCCTCCGTGGGTGATATGGACGGCCACAAGAGTAGCGAGAAGAATGCAAGGGTAATATCTTCTGAGATTTATTGAATATAATTCATAAATGGGATTTCGCATGAATGTAATATGCTTTGTCGGGCTTATCGAATGAAATTGTTCAACCAGTAAAATGCCACGCATATAATATACCAAATATTCAGATAAGAGTGAATAATACTGAACTGTTGAGATAACATGAAGATATGATCGATAAATGAAAATTACCATGTTGGCGGTGTTTTGTGAGTAGTCTAATTAATGTATTGCCTGTGTCCTTGGAAATATTGATAATATAATTTTAGCAAGTTTATCTAAAAGGAACAAATGGCGTGACAATAAAAAACATCATAAATGGTCACCTACGTCATACTGCGTTATCTGACAATGGGTCAGATCGAGGTAGTGATTGTACATTGTGACACGGATGGGTAATCAGATGAGGTCAGCAGGGATTGTGAAGCGGATCAAACGAAAAAGAGCGGTGACATAGGTTATCAGGATCAGTAACATTTACACATCAGATTAAAGTAGTGAATATAATTCTAAAACATTACATACACACATTGGAATCCTGCTTCAGATCGTTTTATGTGGCCTGGACTCACACAAGTCATAATGATCCAGTCGATATTATTGGTGTTTGGTGATATATTTTATCATTACCATGATTTTGTGTTTCCCAGCATTTTTACTCCAATGTCTAATTGAAAAGTGGAGAGAAATGAACAGAAAAACCTATATCATATTTAACGCTATGCATGGCGGCATTACCTGGCATAATTTTAACTATGTTTCATTATTTACTATGCCAATTAAATTACCTAGACAATTAACTGTTTTCTGTTCATTAACCGCATGAGCTACTCCCATTCTTTGAATACTGTCTGCAATAACTTTAATTATCTTTTTTGTTCAAATGTTAATGGAGATATTTCAAATTGTTTCCTAATGTTATTACCAGCAATGTTTTTACTTCAATGATTTTTGTTTTCTGCATTTTTAATTAATATCTTCTTGACTGTTGGCGAAAAAGGCACAGGGATATGGGTTTTCATGTGCATTTCCCTTTAATTATTTCGAGAACCACATTGGGTACTCCTATTAAAATGTCATGTTATGAAATGACAGCCTGCTCTGACGTAAATTCTCTATTTACTCATATTTCAAATGAAATAATATTTATCTATGCACCGTATCTCAGCCCATACTAAAAATAAATCAGGAAGTCATATCTATTCCGAAAAATTTTATAAGGCCCTACAATAAAAAAAACACAAGCCAAAAATTTAATAGCGACACATTTTGTTATCTTGAGTCACATACAAAAGTTTGGATATGATAAGGCGTGAACTAGGGATTTTTCTATTGAAATCGTTCATAGCCTTTATCTAATCTATAACATTAATGTTTCTATCCATTCCCCAACTGTCAAACCCGTATATAATGAATAATATAACAGCGGTTACCTGCTAAAATTCCGGAGATGATTGTAGCAATGAGAGGCGTTTTGAGACGTTCGTGGACACGTGATAAGAAGGTGAAAATGATGCCATCCTCAGCCATGGCGTAGATGATTCGCGGCATGGGGAACATCGCGCCGAGCAGACTGGGTAAGAATTGGGGAAAGACTTAAACTGCCGAAACAGACGAGGGCATCACCTACCGGTATCGGGAGGGTAAACTAATAAATGGCAGAGTGTATAGTTGAGTAGTTCTTTTAGTAATGTGTCTAAAATATGTCGACGCAGGATACCTCTCACAGGTGATGTGTCGAGCGTATTGAACCCGTCATGAAATTACTTTTGCACCACATCTACGGGCCTCCATTGGTCCATACTCCCAATCGATAAATGGTGACTGTAGTTTGGTTTGTGTACTTTTATAAATTCGTAGTGAGTAGATATACACTGATATCAAGTTGGTGATTCCGGGCCATCATTGGCAATTGATACAGCTAGCCTTGTCCTCTAGTTTGTATAAAAGTTTGTAACTCGCGATGAGATGACCTAAACTCTAGCCACCAGCCA
The DNA here is from genome assembly GCA_011762755.2 of Epimenia babai. Classification (NCBI taxonomy): domain Eukaryota; kingdom Metazoa; phylum Mollusca; class Solenogastres; order Cavibelonia; family Epimeniidae; genus Epimenia; species Epimenia babai. The sequence continues at coordinate 11,660 of WURV02175657.1, forward strand.
CTGATAAATTCTTTATAAAAGAAAAAATAACCATACAATAATATTAAACATCCTTAATATGATACGACTGAATTATTTTATTTATTAATTATTTTAACCGTGGAGTAGAATTGTGCTTAAGCCTTGTTATGTTCAGAGCCCAACAGCCAACCACGTATTTACAATCATATAATGGGCCCGCGTAATAGGACATAGAACTCATGTGCGATGCGAGCAGTATTTTACATGAAATAGATAATAGAATATGTAATAGTATAGTATGTTATATAAGAGTGCTGGAAAACACCTCAATGAAAAACCACCACGTCTGGATAGACTGTTGACATTCGTCCATTCATGCTACTGATTTCAAATGCTTACAGACTGGCTACATTACGCTGAACCTGTGATAGTTGATGAGTATTTACAATAAGACGATGAGAGATAATAGCACTTTCACTTTACGATTAGTTGGCCAACTGTTAGCACTAACAAATTCCCGTAACATAGGCCCTAATGTTGCGAGCGAGCAAATTGCGAGTTTGAAAGATCGAGTATGTTGTAACTCCCATCCTGTTGCTCTGTTTAGTTGGAAGCGTCAGCTAATGACAAGGTCGGGATATTCTTACTGCCTGTGGCTTTCATTAACTGAAGTTTGATAACCGATTTTCTAAGTCACCATTGCTTTCAAGCTATAGAACGCCTAGCAGGTGCCAAGAATTACGTAATTTCGGCTAATTGTTTTCGACAAGTCGAAACGTTGTTGGGAAATGTAAAGGCAACGTTCGACAAGTTGGCCAACATGTTGTTCAACAAATTGCGGAGGGTTAAGGCACTATAAGCGCATAGAGACCCTCCAAAAGGCATCTGAAATACATCGGAAGAAAGACGTCCTCACATAACCACACTGCTACTCTTTTACCCGAAAAGCGCCAGAGGTAAAATACTAATCAGATCGATAAGTGATCCATGGTTTTCTGGATTCAAGTCAAACAATCTAGCCACAACGATTTCTGCCCCCAGGTAACAACTTTTGATTTATCTCATGTGTTGATCAGACAGTTTTCAATACGTATGGGTATGGTTTTTGGATTTAAAAAATTACCTCGCGGACAGAGCAGCCACTGCCCCAACGGCAACGACGTACCGCGCCACCGTATAGCCGAGCTTGTCAAACGCATCGGGTATGGGTACGTTCGGGTCAATGTGGTAGTAAGGAATTATGAGTGTAAGTATGGAAGAAATTCCGATATAAGAGAGTAAAGTAATCGTTAGAGTGGCGAAGATCGACGTTGGAATGGCGCGGCTCGGGTTCTTCACTTCCTCACCTGGAACGTCACTATTGATTGGTCGTTAATATCAATACTGAAGCAGGAGGCAGGCAGAAATCCTACAAGATTTCACTCCATACATACTGCTTTTTTCAGCAGGCAGGAATGTATTAGTGAGCTGCCGTTATTTCAGGGTGATTATCTGATCCAGCGCTCTCTTATAAAAACATTAAGTTTCATATCGAGAAATGCATTAAACACTTGATTTTTATGTAGGAAATATGTTTTCAATATTCTCAAAATCTTCCAAGAGGCATAGGTTCTCTTCCTTTAAAAAGATTCGATATATGGTATATGTAGGCTTTGCTATTATCTTGTTATGTATCCCAGTCTACATAGGGCTTCCGTATAACAATTCTAATATTGAAAAAGCACAAGCTAGCATAAAATCTCTATATTTCCCGAATTTTAGCCGTATGTATGAGCCGAGCCTGCTACCTATGGCGATTTTCTCAATATGACCTATCAATGAACATGAAACATGGATAGGAATAGATAAATAAATATTTAACCTGTTGTTGCGATGACATCAAACCCAATAAAAGCAAAAAAGGAGGTGGCTGCTCCCGATAACATGCCCGACACCCCAAAAGGAAAGAAGCCGCCAGTGCCATCTACGTCAGGATTAGGTACCTGCACCGAAAATTGCAAAAGAATATAATATCAGCTTACCGAGCATAAGCTCAGGTGAGCTAAAAATGGGGTACTTTTCTGAAACACTTGGTGAAATATAAAATTCACGTAATGTTAAACCGCCCAACTTAACAACCAATAGATTAGAAAGATTTGCTAACAGACCAAGGTGAAAGTGAGCTTTTGTGTAATAATTATACTTCGCCAGGTGCTGTATTTCTTGTATTTTTCAATAACT
>WURV02175668.1:0-13840 GCA_011762755.2 Epimenia babai
AGTGGCTTAGTAGACTGAAATCATAGATATAGATGGAGATGGTCAAGTTAATTATGAAGGTAAACATTCTTTACATTAGTGGCTTAGTAGACTGAAGTCATACATATAGATGGAGATGGTCAAGTTAATTAATTATGAAGGCAAACATTCATTACATGAATGGCTTTTTTCAGTCACTACCATCACTACAGTATCTAGACGGTAATCCTATTTGTCCAATGTCCATACTATAAATCCTAATTCCTTGTGTACTTGAATGAAAAAATGCCAGTGAAGGATTTAGAAACATGCCATACTTCAAGTGTGTTCATTGATTTTCTGACTCAGTCAAGTATTATGACAAAAACATAACAAATATAATCAGTGTCAAACATAAGTCATAATGTAAAACAATGTATATCATTCAAAACACCAATAAAAAAATATGTATTGTTGCATTATAAGGTACACCTGGAGAAATACCTAGGTGAGACAGTCATACAGGATTAATTAACTACATTATGGAATAATGAAAGAACATAAACAATACGATAATTACATATTTAAATTATACAATAAACAACGGACAATGCAACAGATACAATTACATAGTGTGACATTAGAACTCATCAAAGTATAGATATAACATGGCAATGGGATTATGCATAAAAATAATATAACAAGTCCTTGTGAACCTCATAACAAGTAGTGGAGAATAGGAAAGTTTTTAGTTTAGTTTCAAAAGTGTTTATCTCTGTGCATTGTCTGATGTGTAATGGTAGAGAATGAAAGAGAATGCGCGAGGCAACGGCGAAGGCCCGGTCGCCAAAGTTGACCCTTTAGGATTGTGGTACAGTGAGAGTGAGTGTTTGACTTTGTCTGATGGATCTACCGGTTCTTAGGGATGTTAAGGATGCAAGAATGATGGTGCAGCATTGGTCAGACACTTTAAACGTCAAAAGCAAAACTTTGAAAGCAATATGCTGATGCACAGGCAGCCAGTTATGACCACAATTAATATCTGTTGCCATAATGACGTTAAAATCTGTGATATGCATTATTTACAGTGTTGTAGTCGTGGAAGCTATCAGTCATTTTTAGCTCATCTGAGCTTATGTGCTTGGTGAGCGTTTCTGATCGGAGTTTGTCCGTCCGTCCGTCCATGCGATGTTAACATTTTCCTTAAAATCTAAAGAATCGCTTATCGCGGAGGTCTGCTATTTGGCAGATATTGTCCTTGGGTTGTCTCTTATAGATTTGTTCATGGTATCGTCATTGCATCTTGTCATGGGAGCATAGAGAGGTAATTTTTATCGATTTTTATTTGAAAATCTTAATCTCTGTCCGCTTTAGTGCAAGGCTTAATCTCTGTCCGCTTTAGTGCAAGGGTCTGCCATTTTGCAGATATTCTCTGAAAGTTCCAATTCAGATTTGTTTAGGGCATTTCTATTTAGCAATTAGATGTGATTTCAGCCAAAGTTTTTTTTTTAAATCTATTTTCTTGTTTCAGTATCGTAATGGGTATTGTCAGGTCTCTCTGGCCTCTTATTGTCGATGTCAGGCAGTCTCCTTGTCTTCTCGTTTTGATATCAAGATGGCCTCCTTGGCCTCTTGTTTTGTTTTTTTCTCTTTCGGGTGAGCATCTTGAGGCCTCTTTGGCCTCTTATTATTTTTATGATGAATATGATGCTCCACTATTGACCAAATGAGTTTAATAGAATAACTGTATTTATTGAGCCTTGCCAATTGACTCTGAGTTGAATTGATACATTAGCTAAATATTTGTAATTGAAACATACGGCTTTACTCATTGATATTGTCCCAAGCTAATTCAATGGCATGTGATTGCAGAATTTGTGGCAATGATGATGTCAAAGTAGTGAGGCAAGCTTATGCGACCAAACGATCAGTCATCAACGCAAGTATCACCATGGTCACATCTAGTAGCTTCTAGTCAGTCATTCTTCATTCTTTTTCATTCTTCATACGTATACTTTGCCACCACAATAATATATCAACTATTGATCATTACCCGAGCTTGATTTGCTCGAACTCTATTCCTACAATAATTTTGCACTTGTAATGCTTTTGTACATAACATAGAATGTCAATTTTCTCAAGATATTCTTGTAAATATTGTTTATACAGTGATATCACTTCTGCACTAAATTATTAACAGAATTTGTCATTCGATTAAGGTTGACAGTTATATGGTATTGTCCACAATGGAATTCTTACTATTAATGGATCATCTGAGATTTTTGTCAATAAACACTATAACTATAATCACTTTTTTCCCTATTACTAGCAGCTCTTTTATAGAAACCATTGTATGAATGTGTTCGCAGTACACCAGTGTTCCGCCGTACACTGGTTTTTTCTGCCAATTGTCGCGGCTGCCTTTTATGCATAACATAAAATACACATATTTAATTGATTAACGCAGCAATTTACAGTATTTCAATATGCTGCTATTTTTAACTACAATGATGATGCATGTCCCTCTGCATGTAACACGCATTGATAGGCTGAGCCCGGTGGTTGAATAGCTATCACTATTAGCTGATCTGGCCCAACTACATCGTATTGTTAGCCCCCTTAAATAATGTGAGTTCGACTGCCATCTTATGTACAGACTACATTAAATTTGGTATGGTAACATCAATAACTAGTATAATATACTAGTATAATAAACTAATAATGAGTAGTAGTAGTGGCTATTAACAGATAAAATTAAAAGACTACCAAAAACTACTGCTGATTGAGAAAGAGGCTTATTATAAAACATCCGAACCAAAGAGAATGGAATTCTTAGGGACATGAAAGCCATATGAGTTTGGGGGAAAAGAGTCTTAATTATTTTGACTGCCTGTGACTTTGAACATGTAATTGGTATTACATAATTCTAGTTGCTTTTATTTGAATCTACTATTGTAGACCTGTGTAATAAAAGTTGGAAGCAATTCCATATATACGTGAAGGAAAGGTAACACCTATTGATTAAGTAAGGTCATGATTCAAATCATCAGGTGCATTGGATAGGGATGGTGAATATGTATGTGGTTCGGTAGTTTTGGACTGACCGTGTGTACAAAACAAAACATTTACAATGTCAACATTTACGGCATAATGCTGCTGGCAAGTTGTTACCCATGTTTAACGATGAATACAACTTCCTTAACTATATATGCTTGCTTTGTAGAAAAAATTGTCTTCTGAAGATAGAGGAAAATTTGCCAAAAAAATTGGCGAGTTCATGGTGTACTGTGCACATGTTCACATTGTCGTCATTGTCAATTTGGTATTTATGTAAGTGCGTAGTATTGTATTAACTTAACACATCAAGGAAACTAATTGGTTTGGTATTATTGACACTGACTTGGAATTTCTATTAACACATTACTTGCACGATGAACTAGTTAATTACACATGTTTCATGAATTTTAACACGAGAGAATACATCTTCGTTTTCGATAGTCTAAACCAGGGGTGCCCAACTAAATTTTTCCTGAGGCTGCATTACAGGTTCGTGAACCGTTCGAGGGTCGCAACAATATTTTGAGCATTTATTTCAGTAAATGATTTATATGTTTATTACATTCAATGATTATTAATATGACCAGTTTACATAATGTAGGTACAAAAGCGACAGTATTTACAACATTTGAACATGATACGAAAGTAACTTACGATTAAGAAGGGAAATAATAGCGAAATAAGAAAACAACAGTACAATTAAGTGTAGCTTAATGTGAAAAGTTTGACTGGAGAGATTTGGTTAATGAATCAAAATCAGGGTTGTATTTGCTGATACAGTCTGAGAGCAGCAGGTAAATGTTCAATGTCAAATTAGCTCGATACTTATTCCTCAGGAAATTCATTTTGGAAAAATTGTCTCACAGATATAAGTTGAAAAAAACATATTCAAGACTTAAATGGCAACAGATTTCAAATGAATTCATTGACTACGGCGAGAGCTTGAAACAAATAAGACACTGGTTTACCAATTTCAACATTATTCCTGGACGCGTATTTCCAGTGCACTCATCATTGAACGGTAGTACACTAATCGTTAAATTCGTGATTCTCATCGTTTATTTTTAATGTTTCTTATTTGGAGCCATTGTGAACTTAGAAGAACGTCATTTCGGTTTTTTCTGCCCGATTATATCTATAACAATGATGTACGATCACGTTATTACTCAAATTGAAAGTGGAAAGTGAGTGTGAGAAAAGAATGGCTGGTTGCTGCTAAATGCGCAGTGGCCATGTGTGTTACCCTGATTATGAACAGCAGTCGCGACCGGCTATTGACCGATGACTAATGTATTGAATGCCGCCGATTGTGTAATCAAAACATGCTCCTAAGCTTTTGTCAGTAGACTGTTTACACTCCACCCGTGACCTGTACACACTGTAATTGGTAAAGAGCGGACTTGATATATAGTAATATAATGTAATAAAGTATTTGATCAAATTTCAAAGAGAGCGCGTGTCACATCGGAGGCGCTGGGGCCGCTATTTGGGCAACCCTGGTCTAAACCTTGTATTATGAAAATCTCATTTTTATAAATTCACTTCAACTAATTTCTTATTCATTGTGTGAGTGTTGAAATTATTTTTGTATTGCTTGCATTTCCTGTCTTGATAGAACTCGAATCTCGATTTTGGCTGTAATGGGATTGAATATCCTGTACTTATGACTCGTAATTTATAATAAAATTAACTGAAATATTAACCTCTAAATTAAGGTGGGTATAAGCCCATTGCATTATCCAATGCTTGTCATCAGTTAACGAAAAGGTCGTCATGGATGGACTATCATACATTCAATCCGAGTTTGTCGCTAGTCTATTTAATCACAATTTCTAATTCAAAATTGTTTCCTGATTATTTAAACTTAATTTCGATGGCCTGGTATGAACGTGGTTGTCTGAATTTTGTGTCCCCCACTCCATCACAGTCATGTTTATATTGAGTAGATTGTTTGCCGCCGTGGTTATATATATTAGTTGACTACTTTTTGTTATTGTTACTAGTCTTACGACAGTGTATTTCAGTTCACTACATAATCATTTAGTCCTGTCCAATCTAGTGGTCCTGTTGCCGCACTACACCACATTATACTATAGTATGGTCCGGCCAGTACCATATCAACAATTTGTGTTATGTTAGTCCCGCACACTGCAGTTTTATCTATTATAATGTATTATTCCCAAAAGTGATTGTGTACATTGTGGATTGAACTGTCGGCTAAAGTGAAGCCTGGCATCCAAAATTGATGCAGCCTGGGCATGCTGATCATGTATCTACGTGCATCTAGCTTGTAAACGCCCTTATTTTATATATCATATGTATGTTATATGGAACATTAGTCAGTGATAGAATGTCATGGCATCACGCGAAAGGATATCACCTGGATTATCTGTTAGATGGTTATCCACTTTTCACCTGCACAAAAAGTGCAGTACAGTAATGCTTTTTTCCCAGACTGTGTGTTTAATCCAAATTAAATGCTATTACATACCTACGTGTTGTTTTTCATGTTGAAATGTTAATAAAATATGAAAATACAATTGTCTTTCTAATTTATGGCAGTCATCTGTTCATAATTTACCGGTTCTCCTAAGTCTTGTTTGCGCATGGATAAAAGCTATTCAAAATATATCAACATATATAACTACAATATTTTGATATTCTAAAATGAAACTAGATATTGCAGTATGTGCCCCATCAGCCCGATTGATAGTCGGGAGGGTTGGACAAGCTGTATCATGGAGAAAATATTGTCTGAACAATTTTATGTTCAGGCTGAACGTGGAAGAAAACTGCACCGTCATTGTAACAAAAATGTGCTACTTTAACAGCAGTGCATTTTTCTATGCTTGAATTGAATGAAGGGAATGTGGTTGCAAACGATATTTGGATGGAAATCGTTTGCATAAATAGACCGTGAACATTTTGGTTTCCCCCTCTACCACAATAAGACGGAATTTTGAAGTGTAAATTGTTACTTCTGCAAGTACAAACAACTTAGGTGTAGCATTTGGCGTTTTTTGATGGGAGTTTGTCCGTCGTCCATCCATTCCTCCGATGTTAACATTTTCTTGAAAAAATTAATCAAGAACTGCTTATCACAGAGGTTTGCCCTTTGGCAGATGTCCTAGGGTTGGTCTTCTATATTTGTTCATGGTATCATTATCGCAGCTTGGGGAAGTAACTTGTGCCGATGTTCGTATTTTTGTCTTAAAAACCGTCTCAATAACCGCTTATTACAGATATTAAGATTTGTTTAGGGCATCTATTTTAGCAATTAGATTTGATTTCTGCCTAAGGTTTTCCCACAGATCTGTATTTTCGTAATGGGTATTTTCGGGTCTCTTTGGCCTTTTGTCATGTTTCAGTATCGTAATGGGTACTGTCGGGTTTCTTTGGCCTCTTGTCTTGTTTTAGTGTAGTAATGGGTATTGTCGGGTCTCTTTGGCTTCATGTCCTATTTTAGTGACTTGATAACTGCAACTCGCTCCTTTTTGGAATATCTGGTCACTTAACTCATCAATCAACTCCAACTAGCACAAAATGCAGCTGCTCGTCTGTATGTAAAACTAAAGAAACATGATCGAATTACTCTAATTTTAACGATCTTCACTGGCTCCCAAATCAGAAACGAATTGAATTAAATATTTTTGTATTAACGTTTAAATCGATTCATAGTATGGCTCCTTATATTTGTGACCTGATATCAATATATATTCCTGGTCGTAAAGGAAATCGATCAGCAAACATATGGCTACTTTCTGATCCAATATTTAAACTGAAAATTATGGGTGCCTGGTGTAGGCAGGTCCTACACTTTGGAACAAGCTTCCAGCAAACATTCAAACAGTTACCACTCTTGAATCAATTTAAAAAGGCTATCAAAACTTATCTTTTTACCACCGTTGATCATCTATAGCTCTTTTGTTCTGATATACTCCAGTTGTTCATATTATCCCTCACGCAAGTTAGGGATGATTTACAGTTTTTGTGCTCTGAACTGTATTTTAGATTAACTGTTTTCCTTATATGTGATCTTACTGAATATGTCTTATTCTCTACTCACTTATGGTATACCGAGTTCGACTTTGAACTGTATTCCCTGTGTTTCATGTATTCTTGTTTTCCTTGTATTCCCTATGTTCCTTGTATTTCTATTTATTGATAGTAACCGTATATTTGTAAAGCGTCTCTGATAGCCATGTGTGGGAAGGGGACTAAATCAATAGAATTTCATATTTCATTTAACTGTTGTTTGTGTTAGGCTATGATTCGACTTATATGTACTTATTATTGTGTTATACAATTACAGTTATCACACGAAATGTATATAGGAGCTCTAGAGACACTGCGGCGCCTCCAAAACAAATCTATTATCATCATCACAGTGTCATCATTGGTATTGTCGGGCCTCTTTGGCCTCTTGTCTTGTTTCAGTATGGTAATTGGCATTATCGAGACTTTTTTGCATCTTATTTTTGATGTTAAGCAGTCTCCTTTTCTTTTCATCCTAATATCAAGATGGCCTCTTTGGCCTCTTGTTCTGTCTTTTTTTCTCTTTTTTTCAGGTGAGCGTCTGTCTTAGGCCTCATGTTGGAACAACACAAAAGTCATTTGTCGTTAGTACTTTTTGCATATCCGATATATCAGGCGCATTCGACCATATATTACAAATGTCTGCACGCGCAGTTACACGCGCTAGTCACATCTAGGCTTGAGTCGTTTGGCGACTTAAATAGTTTATTTGTTGGTACAAAGTCACATCTCGTAGGCATTGATTTGCATCCAGAATGCATCTTATCAGGTGAGTGTGTAACGAGGTAATTTCGTCAAGAACAAAACGAAGGGGGTAGCCATGTTAGCCTGGAGAACACAAAAACGAGTTTAGGGAAGTTAGTTAGAAGGTGTTGTCCCTTTACTCCGATTACTACAAATTTTGTCGCACTACTTTGCGAAGGAGCTGCTGTGGGACCGACTACAAAGATTTTTTTCGTTTTAAATCCACTGTTAGTTTTTCTCTGTGCGACACCAGGCTCCTGTTTATATTAATGATTTGGTGTTCTATGTGCCCACCACATCTCTCTGGTGACTGTTTCTCGGCTGCCAGTAGTCTATGACTTGGTTACTTCGGACAGGTTATTGTTTTTCAGCATAGGTCCAACTTTGTGGAATAAATTGCCACTGACCATTCAATCACCCCTTACCATAAATCGTATGTATCTATAATGGACTCTTCAAGCGGTGGCTTTTATGTCCCTCTTATTACTTAGGAAGAGGTTCTTAACACATTTTCGGTCAGGTGCCTCGGTAACATCTATATCATACTTAATATGGTCATTTTTCCAATGCTTTTCCAACGCATCAAATGGTTTAATCGTCTTCGCTGGTACCGCACGAGAACACATCCTCTCTTGTTACTGTGCTAACTTTGTTTATGTATGGTCCTATTCCCCCACTATATCGTTGAGATATTTTAGTTTATATTTAAAATCTGAATCATATCTGCTCTTTTTCTTCCATATGGTAATTTTGGTAATTTCAAATCTCTTAGGTCTTCATGTAAATTCCTTTAAACCTATCGTTAATTTAGTTAGTCTTCTCAGTACTTTTTACGATGCGGTTGAACAATATTCAAGTGTGGGTCTAACAAAAGATATATACAATGTGAGAAATGTTTTTAGGCTGGAGAAATAAAGCTTTTTATTATTCCAAGTCTTTGCTGTTTCAATTGATTTGTGGGAGTGGTTTTTTTAATTTTAAATGTTATGAAATCATACATCAAGGTATTTTTCTCCCTTCTCTGTTTCAAGTATTCTCTGCCCTTTTTTATAATTGTACTGTAGCAGTAACTCACAAGTAGTCGTATGACATTTAGGCTGGAGTGTAAATTGAGAGTATTCACTAATACGCTATTACAACATGGGGAAAATCAAAATTAAAGGGGCATTTGGTATATTTCTTATATTGTTACTTATAGAAAAAGTGTAATGGTCAGCTCAATTTACTACTGATAACCCTTTAAATTTGAATAAATTAGCTTACCATACCCGGTAGTGCAGTAACCACAGTTGACAGGCAAGCTTTAGGAGCATGCACTCCCCCAATATATATATATATATATATATAGAGAGTTAGAGAGAGCGCTCCTAAATCAAGTTCTAGCACAACATCTGGCATGCGTGCACACGACAGTCACGTGAGACACACCTGTCAACCAGGGTAAGTTTATTATCTATAGAAATGCTATTGCTTTATTAGAGTTAGAGAGAGCGCTCCTAAATTAAGTTCTAGCACAACATCTGGCATGCGTGCACACGACAGTCATGTGAGACACACCTGTCAACCAGGGTAAGATTATTATTTATAGAAATGCTATTGTTTTATTAGAGTTATTCAGTTTTAGCAATACTAAAATATGCATGTGAATATACTATCACATAAATGTCATGCACTGTTTACTCTATGTATGAATAATTTACAGGTTTCTATATATTGTCACTTATTGGATTTTGCAATAAGGTGCAACTAAGGCGCCCTTCAAGCAACGATACTGTCGTATACCACCAGCAATGTATCTGGAGGTCCGCGATCGTCTTAAGTTTCTCCAGGCATCAGGAGTAATTAGACCCTCATTCTCTCCGTGCGCATCTAATATAGTAGTGTGCCGTAAGAAAGATGGAAGCATAAGAGTGTTTACAGACTTCAGGGAGCCCAACAAGATAACTAAAAAGACGCATATTCGTTGCCATGTATAGAGGAGATCTTGGATGCATTATCGGGTCTCGATACTTCAGTGTTCTCGACATGAAATCCGGATGGTGCTAAGTAGAGATTGCTGAACCTCATGAAGAACGAACCACTTTTACCGTGAGGCCGCTTGGACATTTCGAATATAATCGAATGGCATCTGGCTTGTCAAACGCTCCTGCCACGTATTAGCGGTTAATGGAGTCTCGTTTGAGTGACTTAATAAGTGATGTATGTTTTGTTTACCTCGACGATGTGATCATATTTGCAGTGACTTTTGAACAGCATGAAGAGCGAGTGACCGTAGTTCTTGAACGACTTCAGGAATGTGGCTTAAAACTCTCGGCCCAGAAATGTCATTTCTTTCAGCAAAAGGTCAAGTACGTTGGACATATTGTCTCTGGTCAAGGAATCGAAGCACAAGTACGTTGGCCATATAGTCTCGGGTCAAGCAATCGAAGCAGATCCAGATAAGGTTGAGAAAATTAGTAATTGGCCGACCCCCAAGAATTCGGATGAAATACGATCTTTCAATGGCTTTGCTGGGTACTTCTCGACTATTGCCCGTCCTTTGCTAGATGTCGTGCAGTCGCCAGTTAAGAATCGTCGTAAATGTGAAGTAGAAACCTGTGTCTTCAAGTGGGGAAAACCGAAGGATGATGCGTTTAACGAGTTGAAATTTCGTCTAACCTCGCCACCGATATTGAGTTATGCAGACTTCACACAACCTTTTGAACTTCATATTAATGCCAGTAGAGACGGATTAGGTTCAGTGTTTTACCAAGAGCAAGATCATATCAAGAGGGTAATATGTTACGCAAGTCGTGGACTGAATAAGGCGGAACGAAACTACTCGACATTCAAGTTGGAATTCTTAGCGTTGAAGTGGAATGTCACTGAGAAATAGCACGATTATCTCTATGGCAACAAATTTGTTGTGACGGACAACAATCCTTTGACCTACGTTCTTACGTCAGCCCGACCAGATGCAACAGGACAGCGTTGGTTGGCGTCGTTCTCCAACTATAACTTAGATATTGTGTACCGACCCGGGAAGAATCACAATGATGCTGATGGACTATCTCGGCTTCCCGGAATTCAGACTATAAACGAGCAACAAACGACGATTCCAAGAGATTCTGTCAACACGATTTGTCAGGCTTGTAACATTCAGCCTTACGCCGAATGTTTGTCACTAAGTGTTGACTGTGTAAGCACGATAGGTGATGGAGTGGAGCCAAGGGAAGTTACAAAGATGACAAGTACCGACTGGAACGATATTCAAGGTCGTGATAAATTTTCGTCGTCGTGGCTAGTTCATGTTCGGCGAGGTACCACACCTAAACGAAGAAGTATGCAGTCATCATCCAGTAATAGCGCGATGTTGAGGAACTTTCAGCGATTCGTTATAAGACATGGTGTCCTTTCTCGGAAAAGAAATGTAAATAAGGAAAAGCTGCAGTTAGTGGTGACGCATGATTATACTCGGAAGAATAGTGCACGCTTTGCATGACGAGTTGGGTCATGCCGGACGAGATCGAACCTATTCCTTAATCACTGATCGATTTTATTGGCCGCTAATGATTAAAGATGTGAGTGTGTGGATACGAAACTGTGGCCGGTGTATCAAGCGTAAAACACCGACCAATGAACGAGCTCCGTTAATCCCCGTACAAAGCACGCAGCCATGAGTACTCGTGTGCATTGACTTTCTTCAATTAGACATGTCAAAGGGGGGCTTCCAATATTTTTTGATCATCACTGACCATTTCACTAAATATACCCTTGCTATTCCTAACGAAAACATTTAGACTATTGCGAATATCAGCGGGAATTTGGTTCCATAATGTTGGCACTGAGTCGGAAAATGAACGTTGTCCTAAATAGACTCGCGACATACGAGGAATTACTAGAGTTTCGGCAGAAGACTGGCGAGTGGTACGTCCAGTTGATCTAAAGGTAATGATGGCGTTAGTGTGCTCAGGGGCTTGGAAGAAAATGCATTTGTTAATTAGAATGATTATTTTAAAGTGGATAGGAAGGGGATTTTGAGCCAGTGTAAATCACGTAGTACGGGGAGTGGCATTTTGCATGTTTGGAAGTCTGCAAGCCCGAAAAGTGAGGAATTGCAGTTTAGATGTTATAAAGGCATGAACTGCAGTATGAAGTGATGTTGGCGGGATGTATTTTGCAATGGCGCGAATATTTCGTAGGTGAAAGTATGAGGTTTTGAGGATATTGTTAATTTGAAGGTTCAATGTCAGACGTTGATCTATGTATATGATAAACTGAAAAAGTACTACTTGGTGTGAGTACTCTATCTTTAATTATAATCACAAAGTAATAACAATCTCAGCTTACTAATAACACTTTAACACTAGCAGTTAATAAACAGTTACACGCAATTGGAAACTTGATCAGTACAGTCTTATTCTATCGCCTAAAAAGCAAAGTTAATTTTCACGACTTGTACGATTAATATGAATGTAGGAATATGAGACACCGGCTTTTTATAAGCTATGGGGCAGACTGCATCGAAACAATAGAATATTCGATATGACGCAATATTTCAAGGCTAAGTATATCGAGCCAATCGGAGTAGCGTAGGCATGTGGCGCGACGTGATTAACACGTTAGCAAACTATAGAGGGGATTCCCCGTTTGCGGCGAGAATATTCCTAACCAGTTAACTCAAGTATGTTACATTGGGCGAGAATGTTGAGCTGTATAACAAGAAAAAAATCGGCCTCAATCACACTTCCTTGTGGGAACCGTATTTCAATTGCAGATTGTTTCAGATGTTGGTACCTACACGCAAGTGAAAAAATCGATTAGTGACATTTGATTCTACCCAGTCCAACGCCTATCCTATAATGTCGAAGTTGTGCCTTAAGGTGTGAATTAACTGAGTATGGTCGATGGTGTCAAAGGCTGCTGACATGTCTAAAAAACGAACATCACACGTTGACCTTTATTTACATGTTTTAGCAGACTCAAAAATTTAGGTCATTGCAGTCTCACCACTATGATTGCCACGATATGCTGATTGGTTGGCTGGTTGCCACGGAGTAGGTTGTTCTGGGCGAAGTATTCATTGAGTTGGGAGGTTGCAGCTCCTTCGAAAAGTTTAGCTGGTTTTACGCCTGTGAATACTGGCCTAAATTATGACAGATCGGTAACGGAGGATGATGGTGTTTTGGGTATGGGTGTTATTTCGGCATGTTTGCATAGAGAGGAAAATGTCGCAGTATTCAAGGAGATATTTTATCAGATCGGTGAATGTTGCTGCAATGTATAGAATACATTGCTTCAGGGTGGCTTTAGTCAGAACGTCATAAGACGCTTTAACATCATGTAAGGAGAAATGTTCTTGACATCTTCCTCAGTGACCGATTTGAAAAAACGAAAAAGAACTAGATGTTAGATCGAAGAAAAGAACTAACTGTTAAATCGTAGCCACGTTTCAGTGAAGACAAGAATATCAAAATTTTTGCTGTTGCATATTAATAGACAGGGAGACCTAAATATACCGAAGCTGAAGGGTAATGAATAGTTTATCGCCGTCTTTTACGGCTTATATCACGTGACACTTTGCGTCACCATGGAGAGCAGACGATAAATCGGTAGTCGCGACGGTGACCCGGCTGAAACAAGGTGTGGCGTGTTTAGGATACGCTTGCCGATTATGTTAGTCGCCGCAGACAGAAAATCGAAACGGCAATCGTTTTCTACCACTGCCGATGGAAATCCAACACCAACAGGCAGAACAAATAAAGAGGTCACAGTAACGAGAAGTTACCGTGATCCACGCCAGGTTAGTAGAGATCCTTTAAAAACAGAGATGCGACGATGTGTTTCATGAACACCATTCTGGGCCTTAAATGCAGACCTATACAATGTTCCCAATGCCAGTTTTTCCGACTTCGCTAATTAGGCAGCATTAATGAGGCATTCCAAATAAGAAAATAGAGATAATTTAATTCTATTATTGATATCATACGATATAATAATAATAATTGTTTAACGTGGCTGTCATTTAGGCTACAACCTAATAAATATATACAAGCCTGATGGCCAC
>WURV02175679.1:0-13839 GCA_011762755.2 Epimenia babai
AGAAACATTGTGTACAACATGTACAAACATATATAGGACCTGTGGCAATATTTCTATGGAATTTCTCTATACAATCACCAAGAGACTGACCATATTTGCGAACTTTACTTTGCAGTTTCTCATTCTGTATACACTGACTATCTTTACGTTTTGTACATTTACGAACTGAATCACACTTCCTGTCATTATCAGCAGATCGAAGGTCATGTCTCAAGTTTGACTTCTATAAGCACTCTTTTACCAACACACAATGATTTTGTCTTGATTTTTGTTTACTTCTTACATCAATATGTCTCAATTTGATATTTTTCTTTGAAACAGCACGAGACTTGTGTTTGGAAACTTTATGCACCACACGTAATTGGTCACATTTTTCAGGAATTACACGAGATTTGCGTTTGGAAACTTTATCCACCACACGTAATTGGTCACATTTTTCAGGAATTACGCGAGACTTGCGTTTGGAAACTTTATCCACCACACGTAATTGGTCACATTTTTCAGGAATTACATGAGACTTGCGTTTGGAAACTTTATCAAACACATGTAATTGGTCATAAATCACAGAATTCAGTGAACACAATGTGTTTTCCTTCAATTCCATTATTATTTTTAGTAGGGTGATTCTCTTAATGCATAGGGAAATATGTTCCATTTTTGCGCTTCAATCATATTTATTATACGTAAGGCCAATGATTTACTGCGTTATAAATGTCAAATTCTGCGTTCTTTCCGCGTTACTAAATGTAATATTAAAAACCTTTCATTTCAATATGTTTGCACTAATAAATTGAAAAAAATATCTCACCCTGTGTTTTGTTACTTTGTTTTGTTTGTATATAAAATATCTGTAGCCGTAAGTGATTTGGCACAATGTCAGATTGTCACATCATCACGCGTTCGACAAAGAAAATTACGTCAAAGAAGTTTATGCCACAAACAATAATTACAATATCGGCAGTCGCCAACAACAATCAAAATGAAATCAGGTATCGGAATAAAATAAAATGAACACGACGTCGTCTTGTTTTGCGGCGCTTGCGCTTTAGTGCATTCAATTTTTGAGACTGGATTATATGAAAAATAAGTATTTATTACTTTTTTAACATTTTTTTCCAGAAACCCGTTTTCCACGTTAGTTTTGCCGATTCCGCGAAATTTGTCCGTTTTCCGCAAAACGGAAAACTATTGGCCCCAATTATAGGCCTGCTGCGATCTTTGTTATCTTCATAAATAAAAGTTCTGGCGAACAGCAGGTCTAGTAGGCCGGTGGTTGGCAATCATCTGGCCACAAATACCCTTGGTCAAACAGACTGTACCAACATTACATGCTTGTAAAAAGATAAAAATACTACTGTAGTGTAATTTATTTTAATAGGCTTACCTGGGTATGGAGGTCTTGGATAACTATGATAGATACAGCAATTTTCCACTTACTATACCTTGTGTATTCAGAAAAGTAGACTCAGTGATTGGTCAGTAAATTGGTCAGCTCACAGTGACTTAACCAATCAGAGGAAGATTCAATAGCATAGATACATAGTCTATAAATAGCTTTGCAGGATGAAAGGGTGGGAACTCACAGAAAACAATACAAAAATGTGGGAAGAAAGTATGAGACTTAATATACAACCAAAAAATTACAGTATCTTTAAATTATATACGATAACGAAGAATGTCTGCTACATGCTATGTTTAATGTATAAAAAAAACAGCAATTACATCAAACAGCAGTTGCATTAAACTGTCTGATATAGAGGTCTCATAATATATGGAATGATAATTAACCTAATGATAACCCCCTGAATAACCCCCTACTGATAATACTTACATAGTGCAGATAAATCATAAAACTGATGAAAATGAACAAGAGGCCGAGGAGGCCATCTTGATATTAGAATGCGAAGACAACAAGGAGACTGCCTGACATCAAAAACAAGAGGCCAATGAGACTTGACAATACCTATTACAACACTAAAACAAGAAAATACAAATTTGTGGAAAAAGCTAGGCTGAAATCACATCTAAGTGCCCAAATAGAGATGCCCTAAACAAATCTGAATGAGACCTACACTCAAATGGCAGACCTTGGAACTAATCGGACATGGATATAAAGATTTTCCAATAGTCGACAGAAATTACCACCCTTTGCTGACAAGATGCTGAACAAATCTGAAAGATAAAACCTAAGGACAATATCTGCCAAATGGCATACCTCTGCTATAAGTGGTTCTTGAGAAGATTGTATTAAAGAAAAAAGGTAAACATAAAAAAAATTACCTCCCCTAGCTGCAATGACGATACCATGAACAAATCTATAAGAGACCAGCCCTAGGACAATATCTGCCAAATGGCAGACCTCTACGATGAGTGGTTCTTGCACTGAAGATTTTTTAAGAAAATGTTAACATCGGACGCACGGATGGATGGACAGATGGACGGACGAACTCCGATCAGAAAAGCTCACTGAGCATAAGCTCAGGTGAGCTAATAAACACAAACTGAGATAAATCTTACCGCAACCCTTTGCTTTTCTCCTCCACTCAACACATCCATCCAATCCTGTGCACACATGTACTATTTTACATCCCGAGGTTAACTATAACATGCTTGACAAGATAAATGCAGAAGTTTCTATAAATGGTGTATCTAAAGGATACTGAGGTTACCTCAACAAACGGCTCCTTCCTCTATATATATATATATATATATATATATATATAGACACTCCATACACTCAGCTGTACATGCTCACACTTAGGCTGAAGATGTAGACTAGCCAGTATTGAAAGCGGAACTGATACAGGCACCATTACAGATGTCTGTCTATGACTGTCAATCATTTTCAAAACTGATTCAGTATTATTCACCAGGAGACGGAAATACAAAAAACTACATTTATTCATCACAAGCACAATCATTAACGGTCTAAGTTTAAACACTTAAGCATTATTATGATACGATCAGTTGACTCGTCGTCTCATTGCTAAATGAAATGCATAAAGATGATCAATGTACTCGCAATTTTGGATGATTATGGGGATGCATGCCACAGCCACGTATCGGTTGTACACTACCATTGTATGTCCCATACCTACATATAGATGTGCAATCTGGATATACTCAATTATTAAATCAGTTATAGAAAAGAACTAAACAAAAGGCAGCTTACTATATGTACGATAACTGCATTCATGGAGAGCACCCATGGGGCTGCTCTTGGGATTAACTCCACTATAAGCAATATTTAAATCAATCAGTTAATATAAAATTTTGCAGACTAAATATATTTATTACGTCTTTGTGGATGTTGTATTTACCAATATTTTGACAGATAAAATTACTTATCTGAATGGTTACTATTCACCTCCAATGCATTATGAATAAATTAAATACAAATATATGTGCATTTGTATTTATTATTGATGATAACGTAACGTTTTATTATAGTGGTACCTTGTTTAAGTTTAGAATTATAAATTGCATGGCGGAGTATTAACATAGACTCTATGTATAGGGGCATATATGTACATGTCTATGTGCATGTGCATATAGTATGCATGTATATATATGTATATATATGTGTATGTATATACAGGGTGGGCCAGAAGAGATGGGTAGATCTTTTCAACCGCCCACCCCATCGCTTTTTCTAGAAAATCTAACACTGCACTTTAGAGACTATATGTAATAAGGCGCTGTCTAATGCAAATCGAAATATATTATTTATAATATTATGAATACCAAATCTGAGTAAGACAAATCCAAGGACAATACCTGCCAAATTACAATGCTTCACCAAGGGATGAATGAGAAGATGTATTCAGGTTTAAATAAAAACATCGGCCAAGAATTCCCCCCTATTCATCAGTTATGTTTAACACCTCTGAAAGACACCAACCCAAGGACAACATCTGCTCAATCGCAGGGTTCTGTGACAAGCAGTTCCTGAGATTTTTTAAATAAAAAACATAGCCAGAAAGGACTTCCTTTTGGTCAGAGCTTGAAGCTACATCTAAAATTGACTAACCCAAGCATTATATATGCCAAATGGCAAAGCTCTACGATAAATGGCTGTTGAAAAGAATACTTTTTAAGAAAATGTTAATATCGATGGATGATCGTATGATGGCTGAAGACCGATAAGTGTCCCTAACGCTACTAACATTTTCCAGAACCACCTACTTTTGGCTCACAATAGATTTACTAACAAGGAATACGTACCCCTTGCTAACAGGTCTACTGGTCAGCAAACACTGAACTATCTTGGTCTATGCACCATTAACACAATCCCAAGATATTTGTGCACTCATTGACTATACCTCATTCAAAATTCATCTCAGCAGCTACCTTCTCAATCACGCACTTTAAGGGCTACTGTCTGACAACTGTGAAAAACATTCGTCATATTCTGTTGTGTATACTACAGTTTACTATATTGTATTTTTCATATCCTGCAGTGGTATTTCATCTCTATTCATTCTACGGACTATTTTTATAAATGTGATGTCTTCATTTTCGAATATTCATACTTCAATAGCCATTATCAAATCATATTCTGTTATAAAAGTCATATCTGCTCAGGTTTCAGAAATTCTAGACATCATCAAACTAATTCAACTTCACCATTCATGGATACATTTCAAATACCAGAAAATATCATCATCTCTAGATTTTGTATATAGTTTTCTATCATTTTGATTCCAACCTCACATTGTGTACATACATATATTTTACTATTTATGTAATATATATATATACATTATATAACTTATATAATGTTAGGTCTATAGTTTTATTAGTTGCCAACAAACGCATATTAGTGTCCTATTCTTTGACAGCAACTATAAATAATATGTACTAAATAAATATACCAATCTACACTTTCTATTCCACATTTTCCCACCCAATCACCATTTGTAAAAAAACACCCTCTCATTGTTAGTTGGCATTGGATGAAACAGTACAAGATTTTACCTGGAAAGAAATGCACAGAAAAAAAACCTGCAGAGGTGTAGGTTTTTTCTGCGCATTTTTTTCGAGCTATTCAGAGAACCACATTGGCTACCCCCATGAACATGAAGATTTTACCTACATTTATTGCTCCAAAATCAGTGGACGAAACAGGAATTTTAGGTGTCAAAATGTGTCGAATACAAATCAGAATTATTTAGTAATTGTATAATAAGCAAAAATTGAAAAACAAAATTTTGTTTCAAACAGCAGCTCACACCTCGAACCACTTACCTCAAATAAATCACACACCTCAATACCTGCATGAAATTAAAAGAATATCATCTGGCTAATTTACATAATACAATTCAACAATTAGTATTTTAAAAAATAGATAACAACATAAAACAGCTTTACATATGCATATGATGCAGAAACAGCTGATTAACACTAAACAAGGTGGAGGTGTGTCGCAACTGACCTGTGCCGCTTCCCATCCCTCTTCTCGCTCGAGGATGTAACCCAGTTGGACCTTAAAGTGACATACATAAAGGTACATATGGACATACATAAAAGCAGATGTGGACGTAATTGAAATATCATCAAAACACTACATAGCAAAATGCATGTGCATTAATGAAATGTCTTCAAAATTAGCATCCAAAAGGATAAACAAATTAAAATATCCATGTATTTAAATCAAGGTGCGTAATACTGTAGATATTGGAATGTAATCATTTACCAGTCGAGGTTCTAGGTCAGGCAAGCTAAAACTGTGGCCAAGCAAATTCAGCGCATTACTTTAAAAAGTGCAGCGTACTGCCTAATTCACTAGATATGCTACACCGGGGATGTACATGCTAGTAATGAAGAAGAGAGTATAAAAAGTCAAGGTGAATCATTTGAAATGAAGCGATATTTAAGTAAATTCGATGTCAATTGTTAATCGTTTGTGAGTTTCAAATGTTCCATAATAATTACATGTGGTAATGATAACTTTTAATTTTTTTATTATTTCTCAATCAAACCATGAATGCACAGAATAAACAGACAAGTCAGTTTATTTTCTAAAGTAGGTACGATGCTACTGAACTCAGATCAGTCACACTGTGCCGTGCCTGGCACCGTACTTAACCAGTCATAATACCAGAATAAAAAATATTAACAAATTAAGTGACAGGGTATCAACATGAAGGCTTAGTCTTTTGATATGCATTGATCACATCCTGCAGGCTACAAGCTAAATTTATATCATACTAGTCCTATAGGAAAATTTTATACATAAAATGTTATAAAATGTTTTCACTTAACCTCAAGAACAATATACATACAGTTACAATGTACAAAATATATTTTCACTTGATCTTAAGCGAATTGGGAGTTACAATAAGTACTGTATACGAAACCTATCCAGCACTTACTTTGATAATATATTGCCACCTCTGATTGTGAACTGTAACCTAGTTGTCAGCTGTTTAATATGTATAGCTGCATTTATTTAGTATTTAATGTTATCCAAATGTTAGGCACATGACCACAGATGGCCGATTCCTGTGTGTACTTCCTGTGTGTACTTGCTGCCAATATCAATGGGTCTTTTCCAAGTGGTAACTATCATTACAACATGAGGTACTGTTGCATGTCTCAAAAATTATCAATCATTATTGTCCTCATCTTGCTAGATTTAAGTGCGGCCTTCGATACGATCGCCCATAGCATATTGCTACGCCGCCTTTGTTGGTGCTTTGGTATCGAAGGCCAGGTGTTGGACTGGCTTAAGTCGTATATGTCAGGGAAGCATCAGACTATTGTCGTGGGGGAGATCTGCTCCCAGAACACTTGACTGTGGCATTGTGCAGGGTTCTCTTCTTGGCCCTGTAGGTGATCTACTTCGTCAGTGTAATCTTCATTTCCTTTGTATGCTAATGATTGTCAGATATACATTCCCTTTGACAAGAGCGCTGATGCCTTCATCGTTAGTAATCATCTCTTTGGCGCGGAAGCAATGCAACGTCAAAGCGTCAATGTCGCAAAATCTTCTAAAATTGAATGATGATAAAACTGAGGTTGTGATAATTTCACGCAAGCTTTTCCAATATTTGTTGTGTTTTTTTCACCGCTGTGGACTACCCTGTGAGCATGGCTGCATGGAGTGGGGGTATATGAATGCCTCATATCATTTGATAAGTATCAGTAACAAAATATTTGGGTGCTCTTATTGATGAAAAGCTTAGCTGGAAAATACATATTTCACATTTGCAAAATAAATTAGTAGGACTATGTTATGTATTATATATCTTAAATATTAATTACCTGCAATTTCAAAATGTTACAGCCAATATTAATTTTCCCATACACTTGAAAAGTTCATAGCCCGACCATGCCATAACAATTAAACTTTGTAAATAATAAGATCAATCCTTCGGATAAATAGTGGTATACCCTCAACAAACGTCACCTTCATTTAACTTATCTATTATAATACTTAGTAGGTACTGCAGTTTTCAGTGGAAATGGACAAAATTTTGCATCGTAGTGTTATCAAGTATTTGAATATAGAGGATTTACCCCTAAAACATAAATTCACGCAGATATGGTGGGTACACTGGGGGATCATGTCCCTGCATTATCCACAGTACAAAAGTGTGTACCCGAGTTTCTGCGAGGCAGGGAGGGTGTTGAAGATGAGGCGAGGTCAGTAAGACCATAAATGAGCAAAAAACATTAAGCATGTCCAGAGGTATATTATAGATGACTGACTCTCATTCAGACAACTAGTGAGATAGGCATCTCCAGAGCAAGTTCATAACATTCCACAAAAGTGGACATTCTGCTCGATGGGTTCCAAGACACACCCGAACAAAAGCACACCAGACTGGTCATATCGCGGGCCAATGCTGGAACGCTTTGAAGCAGATCCAGCCAATCTTATGGCACGTTTTGTAACTCAGGATGAGTGTTGGAGGCAGTGAAAACATACCTCTTTGCCCCTTCTAAGAATGCCAAGATGGTCACTGCTGCGGGAAGCACTATGCGGACCTATTCAGGTAAGGTGAGTGGAGTCATTAAGACAAAACAATGCAGAAAATTGACAAAAAATGGCCTTGTATCACATGACCTTGCCCCAGCACAGTCAGTGATTGTAATGACTGGCCTGCAGTGTGGCTTCGAACTCATTGACTACCCTAGACTATGTTGAAAAATAAACTACAATCAAATTCATTCTTAAAGGGGGATCTTGGTCAGCTTATGAACTTTCCAAGTGACCCTTGTATATTATGTATTACTACTAGTATTACTTGTCATCAATAAACTTCTAAATAAAATATCATCGTATATGCTGAAGACATATATTCCTGTTCATGTGCATGGCTCACGATATTGTTATCAGGCCCATTCTAGAGTTACATCTCACACTGATGTTGATTAAAGACACTTGCCTTTTTGATGATATCTTCGAGATCAGAGTCCTTGATGCCCTTCATGGTTTGCTGCTCATATGTGTGTGGGTATATGATCTGGTCACGTAGTGTCCCCACTGTCATGTACGGACGCTGGTTCACACAAATTAAAGACATCAATGCTAGTTTGAGGTAGCAACTTAGTAAATTTCCCTAGTAAAATTATATTGGGTAAGGTACCTATGCCTAATGATGATGACGAACAAGAACAACAACAACACCAACAAAAACAAAAACAAGAACAACCACAAGAACTACAATAACAATAACAACAACAGCAAAAGCAACAGCAACAAAAATAACAAAAACAACCATACGAACTACAATAGGAAGAATAAAAACGAAAAAAGAACAATAAGAACAATAAGGACTAAAAAAGAACAAGAAAAAGAACAAGAGGCCCGAGAGGCCTCAAGACGCTCACCTGAAAAAAAGATATGAAAAGAGGAGAAAAAGAGGGGAAAAAAGAGAAAAAGAGAGAGAAAAGTAAAGAGATAACAAGGGGCCAAAGAGACAGATGAGCTAAAAATACAGACCTGTGAAAAAACCTAGGCTGAAATCAAATCAATTTGCCAAAACAGAGATGCCCTAAACAAATCACAATGTCTGACAAATGGCAGACCTTCGCAATAAGCTGACATGGAGATCAGGATTTTCAAATAAAAAAGTCAATAGAAATTACCTTCCTTTGCTGAGATGCTAAGCAAATCTAGAAGATACAAACCCAAGGACAATATCAGCCAAATGGCAGACCTCTGCGATAAGCGGTTCTTGATAAGATTTTTAAAGAAAAAATGCGAACATTGGCACAAGTTACTTCCCCTATCTGCAATGACGATACTGTGAAGAAATCTAGAAGAGACCAGCCCTAGGACAATATCTGCCAAATGGCACACCTCTGCGATAAACGGTTCTTGGGAAGAAATATTTATTAAAGAAAAAAATATGAACATTGGCAAAAGTTACCTCCCATAGCTGCGATGATGATACCAAGAACAAACAGTCATGACAGTCATTACCTGGGGCACATAGAAAAGCTTGCCTTTGCTTGGTTTGCTCATCTTCCCACCAAACAATGGCCATAACTGAAATTTTTAATATATACGTATAGAGTTTTTACTATACCGATACAGACAACAAAAGTGATGGTGATGTTGCTTTAATAGTCAATAAATCTATTGAAAAATAACAAATTTATATACTAAGCCATTCTGTAGAAAATATGTATGATATTAACACATTCTGTGATCGTTTAGAAAATCTTTTAAACAGCATCAAAAGTTAAAAAAAGGACTTGTCTGGAGACTTCAATATCCTAAAAGAGACCTCCCCTGGGACAATATGTGCCGAATGGCAGACCTCTGCATCTGCAATAAGCGGTTCTTAAGAAGTTTTTATTAAAGAAAAAATACGAACATTGACAGAAGTTACCTCCCCTAGCTGCGATGACGATACCATGAACAAATCTAGAAGAGACCATCCCTAGGACAATATCTGCCCAATGGCAGACCTCTGCGATAGGCAGTTCTTGAGAAGATTTTTTAAGGAAATATTAACATCGAATGGAAGGACGACCCACAAACTTCGATCAGAAAAGCTCAGGTGAGCTAAAAACAGAAAGCAAAATCACAAATGGGCTTTCAGACTCTTGGATATTAAAACAAGTGGCCAAACAGGCCTCAAAACACTCATTCTTATATTAATACAAAAGAGCAAAGAGGCCTCAATTCACTCATTTAGAATATTTAAGTTTGTTGAGAAAATTTTTAAAGTAAAATTACGAAACATTGTCAGAAATTCCTTCCCCTCGGACAAATTGTGGTAAACTTAAAAAATCTAAAGAGACCAACTAAACATCTGCCAGATCGCAGCGGTATGAGACAAGCAGTTCTTGAGATTTTTCAAGTAAACATGCAAAAATTGCCAAAATTAATTCCCCTTGGTCCGATGATATTCTTATCAAATCAGCCCAAACCAACGGGAATATCTGACAAATTACAGAGCTCTGAGACTAGAGATGCTTGAGAAGATTTTCCTTCTGTAAAAATACATACATCGCCAGGAACTAATTCCCCTTGGTCAGATGATAAGCTTAAATATAAAAAACACTAGCCCACCGACAATATTTGCCAAATGGCAAAGCTCCATGATAAATTGTTGCTTAGAAGATTTTTGAAAGCAAATGTTAACATCCTATTTACGGATGGATGACAAAATCCAATCAGAATACCTCACCAAGCATAAGTTCATGTGGGCTAATGATAATTGGGGTAGCCATTGCGGTTACAATAACTAGAGAAAAATGCATAGGCAAAGTCTATGCCTCTGTTCTATACCATAGAAGCTAAAGTAGCTAAGATGAGTTAAAATACTTAGGTTATCCTAAAATTTATCATAGATAATTTTGGAATTGTGTATGTAGTGTGAAGAATATTGCAATAATCGATACCAATGTGGCAGATTCAATCACCAGTGACAGTTACTAATGACCAAAATATTAATGCTACATTTAGTATGTATTGTATTTTTTAAAATAACAAATGTTCTTAGTGAGCGACATACCTCTCCCAACGTCCTAAATAATGAGCTTTTACCGCATCCATTGGGCCCACACACTAGCACATTAGTCCCTGATGACACCTGCACCAACAATTTCATGAAAGATATGCTAACAATAACAGCATGAGAATTAGAATGTCATTTTACATAATCAGATTTAAAAATATCAATACTAAATGTTAAATCGCTGGATATTCAAAATACTTCCAATAGTCTACATGAATTGTTTATTACTTGCCTGACTTCCCTTTTCTCTTCATAAAACTATTGTCTCTCCTGTCGTCATTCCTTTTAGTCTTCTAAGATAGATGACTTATCATTCATCCGTGCATTTCTTTCCAGCTTATCACCCTTATAATGCATTTACATTATCCGATTTTTGGGCTCTCGCTCCCGCCCCTGCCGCCGTTCTTCATGAACAACGGATCCATTTTGAAATTCTAATAAATTCTAAACATGTTGGAAGAGGGAGCAGGAGTATCAACCAATAAACGAACAGTGTCGTTCACGTGATCTGTGTCATTCACATGACATTCGCCCTAGCAACACATTTTTTGTACAAGATGGCGCCGCATTTATATTTAAAGTTAAGTGATGAGCGAATGTACGAAATGCACTCGGTTCCTGACTGTGAAGCATATTCATGACTGTGTTATACGCCCCCAGTTCTTTTTACGCTTTTTCAAAGAATCGCTCATCCACACTGGCCGCGTTTTTCTCGTGGGCAGGCTCGCAACGATTATTGTTGCCGCACGTGCAGCAGCAGCTACCAAATTTGTATCGAATTGTTTACAGGGGCTGTCATCGTCACTAAGGTGCTCCGCCATTTTGTCAAAGTGGCAACATGTGACTTTCGGATCGGCGAGCGATCAGAGACGTCAGATGGATAGTGTAAATGGTCGACTGTGGAGCCGACAACCAGTATCAAACAGTCTTGCTAACGACATACAGTACAAGTTGCCACTATAAATATACATTAAATAATGAATGGCTGATGACCAAAGAGATTCGCATCAATCATGACCAGTCCACTGGCAGTCACTCATATTCAGTATGAGATGAATCTCAGCAGCAGCCAAGAGAACGTAAGCTCAGGGGACCTTTAGTTTGACTTTTCTGTTCATAAATGGTCCATCATGCCACATTCATGTAATGCTCCAGCTAATAACTCCAGCTCTTTTTTGAAAAATTATTGTCTCTTATATGTCTTGGCATAGCTCAATGTATACAATCCAGTGAACAGATTCCTGGGAACAATTTTTTGTGAAACGCATTGTTTTTGCCTTGAAGTAACAGGCAAGGTTAAAGTAAAACTAAAATGCATCGCAAAATACATCCATTCAACAATGTACTTGAGTATATAATGTTGATAAATTAGCTGGGAGAATATTTTTAACACAAGTATAGATTCCTCACTTTGAAAGTGAGTTCTTTTATAAGGATGTCGCCATTGGGAGTAACAAGTGGAACCTTGTCAAACCTGAAAAATTTTTTAATTTTCCAACTTAAAGAAGTAGCATGACCTATAGCAACTCAGAGAAATTTTCAGAAAATTAGTAAACACAAAGAAATTCACAAATTTCATTTGAATGTTAATGGTAAAGTCAAAAACAATCTCCTGATAAATGCTTGAGCTACCTTTTTCAGACAAGTTATCAAATAACTGATATCAAAATTTCTGTGCATGACTTAAACCTTTCAAATAAATTACTTATGCTAATGAAAAATCAAAACTGACTGCCAGAATAAGGAAGCAAAAAAGTACCGTAAACCATTATTGTAAATGTCAGACTATGATATTACTACAGTTATATATGTACTGACTCGATGATGTAATCCTTGATTACAATCAGACCACTGCCTGGCTTCAAAGATGTCTTCTGGTGCATCTCTTTCTCATCTACAACCCAAGCCAAATAGCCAACTACACCGGTGTACCTGCTAATATATCCTGAAAATTATATCTATATATTTTTCTCCAACTACGGTTTTCTACTAAACTAGTACATAGTTTGTTTAACAGGTATAACAAAGCTTTCCAGTAGTTTTTCTGCTACATCACATTGTAAATGTTAACATTCCAAATTTTTCTCCATAAACCGATGAGCAGCGGTGTTAATTCGAAAATTGAGTATGTTGCAAAAAGTATGCCAAAACAATGAATTTGAAAGAAATAACTAATATGGAAGAATGATTTAATGTAATTTCATCGAGCCCTAACAAAATCCGCTTACAATAGTAAACTCAAAGAGAAATTACTAACACTTTGGAATTATAAAAAAATTATAACATAATAATGATATAATGAAAACTTATATATAAATAATGAAAAACAATATGTCAATGTATTGCCATAAAATTTAATGGAATTCTGAGCGATCACGTACTGATATAGAGTTTATTAATATTAATATTTTGTAGAGATCTAAGTTTATGCAGCGAGTCCATTGTGTTGTTTGAATGTGGCTGATACGAGTAGATGGCATGAGCTAACATCGCCATCAGTTCAAAAAATAATATTCCTCTCTAGTGTAATGTAACATCTACGTACACCATCACTTTAAACAATACTGCAAAAGATTAGACGTTAATTTACAGGTAATGTGAAAAAACAGCTCAAGATCGCAATATCTGCAAATGGCATACCGCTGCGATAAGTGGTTCATCAGAAGACTTTTTAAGAAAATGTTAACATCGAATGCATGGATGAATGAACGGACGACGGACAAATTTCGATCGGTATCGACAAAAACGTTGGTCTTGTGTGTAGAACTTTATTGCGTTTATCCTAATTACAAAACAATCCTGTATTTATACTGTATGTCGGTGTTACACGATGAACCAATCGCTATGAGTGTAGAGCGTA
>WURV02175690.1:0-13837 GCA_011762755.2 Epimenia babai
CCCAAACAGTGAATGAATCACTTCAATTGTGAGTGTAACCGAAACGGTGAATAAATTACTTCAAATGTATATGTAACTGAAACAGTGAATGAATCACGTCAATTGTGTATGTAACGGAAACAGTGAATGAATCACTTCAATTGTGTATGTAACCCAAACAGTGAATGAATCACTTCAATTGTGAGTGTAACCGAAACGGTGAATAAATTACTTCAAATGTATATGTAACCGAAACAGTGAATGAATCACTTCAATTGTGTATGTAACCAAAAATGTGAATGAATCACTTCAATTGTGTATGTAACCGAAACAGTGAATAAATTACTTCAATTGTATATGTAACCCAAACTGAGAATGAATCACTTCAATTGTGTATGTAACCCAAACAGTGAATGAATCACTCCAATCGTGAATGTAACTGAAATAGTTATATGTTCTCAACTGGATATAGCAGAGAGTAGTTTACTAACACACTACAATTTTAACTATGTATACACGGAACAGTTATTAAATCACGACTGGATATGAAAGAGTTGTTAACTGAACAGTTTATTAATTTACAACTTAATATACTAGATTTTAACTTGCACATAGCAATGAAAACTCAGTGTACACTGAATATATCTATCAATTTTGGCTACACGTATCTCTAATTTATCACTGCAACCTCTCTATAGCCTAATGATAGGCTTTTACATTTCGTCCATCTTCTTAACGACTGCACTTTAACTGTACTAATTTTTATTTGCACATGCGGTTGCTAACTATATATCTATTCAGCGGTATTTTTCTTACTGAATTACATGAAGAAATTCACATAATATGTCTACTGTATATGTTTTACACCGGAAACTATTACGCAATGTATATAACAATTGTTGCAAATATAAGCCAATAAAAACACAAACTATAACAATACAAACATGGGTTATTCTAAATGCTTACCCATGTAATGTGCATTTGACCCCGACGCTAATAGGAACACAGATCGAATACAGTTCATTTTATATCTTTATTCCAATTTGCAACTTAAATCAAATGAAAAGTATGTTATTAAGACATAATACAGTTGTAGATATAATAGGAAAAGCAGATACTGCTGTTGACATGTTGATACCGTGTACATATAATTCGGTGACATAGATACTGTTGACAATGTCCATATAAATATTTAGTTGCCACCAGTGGTGCAGTGGTTAGAAGCGCTGCCGCTTTTCATGCAAGAAATTGTGAGATCAAACCAGCATAACCAATGATTTTTTCCCCACGCCTTCCACAATAGGAAATGAGCAAGATTTTTGTGCTTAAATATTAAGAAAGATTTGTCGTGGATTGGGTTATTACAAAAATATCATACGGATATAACAAGGCAATATTGTATGTGCGACTGAAATTTAATTATAAAAAAGCACCTAAACCTCGCCTTTTCCTTTTTAGTTACCGTAGTTAGTTAATACACCTAAACTATCGGCAATGATGCTCCAAGGTTGTTCACAAAAATTGTGGAAAATTTTAATAATGGAAAAAAAATAGAAAGACATATACGCTATGATGTAAAAAGTGATAAAACATACAATAATAAAATTGGTTGAATCTCAATGGGCAAATAGGCAAGAGCAATGCCATTGATGCACTATAGGTATAAATGCTGAAAATAAGAAAAAGTTATAGGAATAATGCACATGTATCTGAGAATAATGCACATGTATCTGAGAATAATGCACATGTATCTGAGAATAATGCACATATATCTGAGAATAATGCACATGTATCTGAGAATAATGCACATGTATCTGAGAATAATGCACATGTATCTGAGAATGAAGCACATGTATCTTACACGGGGTAATATCGAGGCAGCCACTAAATTCACAGTGACTAAAGTCTAATCATTCATGTTAAATGTCAATGGGCACCTACACTCAAATGTTATTGTGTCACATGTCAGGATGTGATGTATTAATTAATGTTCTTGCTTGGCAGAGGACTAATCTCTAGTAATTCAATACACTTTCACTTGTGCATAGGAAGAGAATAGTGAGTATTCAATAAGTAGGGCAGTTATAATACTGGCTAGAGCATTTGACATTGAATCTAGAGGACCCTGGTTCAATTCTCGCTACAGCCAGTGTACTACCTGACTTACAGTCATAAGACAGGCAACCCCAGATCATTATGGCCCCCACTGCCAAATGTAACCTCTTTGCTGATGTTTCTTTGTACAAAAGCTGCTCCACATTGCCTCCAGACCTGAATTCTACAGTGATTGACATGCAGAAGAAAGCGACTCTCGTCTGAGAAATGAACCTTTCTCCATGTCCGCAGGCTCCAGTGTTGCCGGTGCATACACCACCCCCTTCTTGTCCGTTTGTAAAGCCGCAGTAGTTAAATTCTTCGTACTGGTCGTCTAACACAATAACCAAGATTCCATATCTTATTACATACAGTTCTTGTATAGATTAGACCGTGTATCCGCCACAAGGATCGTAAGGCATTATGACAGGCAAAACGATATCTTCGCATGAATCTTCCGAAGAGTCTGTCATCGCATTCGTTCATTTTCTTGGGTCTCCCAGACTGGCACGATCTTTAACATCACCAGTCTCTCTCTATACTTGGTTATTAGTGTATCAATAACACGGTTAATCGCACGGTTAGACCTGTCAGCAGCCTCTATCCCTATAATTCGCAATCTCGGCCCTATCGATATTTTTCCGCGAGCCATAGAATGAATAGAGTGTGAGAATAATGCATCAAGTTGAATTTTTTAAAACATTTGTCGTATCCAGTCACGGTTCTGTTGAGAGCTTTCATGTTATGTAGACTCCACAATATGTGGCCTAAAAGCATGCCTAATAATGACTCATGCATATCAACAATACTAAATGTCATCCATTGTAAATTTATATACCCTGTGAAAAAAATGTAAAAGGTGGGCTTAACTTTTTCCTTAAGTATATTTCCATATATATTAGAACATATACCTATTAGATTAACAACCTGAATGTACTGAATGCGCCACATAGTACCAAGGTGAGATACGCAACGTTGTATCGAGAAGCGCAACAACATAGAGAGGTGCACAACCAAGTGTCTACGCAATACTGTATATAGGTGTGCAACTATACCACGATACTCACTAAAACTAGTTCCTCCACCTAGCAGACTAGTTACAAAGTGCTAGTCATATATTATAACTGTTGATTATAATATCAATTATACTGAAAAAACATCAATCAATACTAATAAGCACTTGTATAAAATTGATTCAACATTGCCTCGGTGTTTTCTGAAAGCTTTTCTGAAAACTAACGTAAAGTTAATAACAAAATTACTATGCCCCAAATATTAACTTGATAGTATAGAATCATTTGACTAATACCATGTCATATATCATGTATACATAGTCGTAAAAGTGATATAGTACTACTTAGTTTCAATATTCAGTATACTATACTCACACAACCTCCCTGTTCTATAGGATGTGAATAAACTCAGGAAAACAGATGAAATTTGATAGCGAGATATCATTATACACAGTATCACTCACTTAAGGCTCATGTATATCTCAGTAATAGGAGTGGTCTATCCCATATGATTAGGCTAGTAAACAGGCAGGCTGCCACCCATTAGCTAACTAATGGTTTTTATATATTTATTGAACTTTAGTAAAACACTCTTGCATCACAAATTAACACTAACTTTTACACCACTAATCAATAGTATATGGATGCTCTAAATACATGCTAATGCTATTGAAGACATTTCAACATTTATGGTTTTAAATGCAATATCATTGACGATTAAAAGTAGATGTAAATATTTTTGGTACCTGCATAATAACCAGACATATATCGACTTCATCACCTTATATGAAAAGTTATGCCAGCAGCCAACAATTGGTATGTCACATGATTATATCACATCAAATTAATCACTAGCCAAATCACTTGCGCTTAGTTTCGCTTCATAAAAATAACTAGATACGGGCGTATTCGGGCAAAAAGTGCTTTAGATGTAGTAGGCTTATGTAGAGCCTTCTCACCTCTCAAGTGACTGCTTCATATGTGATCTTGAGGGTGCCTATTGCCTTGACTTCTCTACTAAATGTCATTTCATTATTGTACAGACTTATCAACTATCAGAGATTTAGCGCATGGTACCTGCAACATATGTACCGTAGTCTGTCTTTATTCCACCAAGTAGACCAGTACAAGTTGCTATAACAATTGCAAGGAGTGGTCATGTGCTTTCTAGGCATGGTGGACAAAATATGCTGGCATAACTGTGCGAGTTAGAACAATCGCAGACTCGGAATCCTTCACCGAATATGTATTTGAATTGTTTCAGTAATATTTTAACCAGCTGTACCATAAAACAGGGCTATACTTTTATTAGCACAGATATATTCACAACATAACTATTATGAAAATAGCAAACCTCACAAAAATCAGCCATTCAATTTATAGTCTAGCATGCTTGTAAAGATATGTGTCTGTGTGTATCACTTATATTAGGACTTCAAAACTTTCAAAACTTTTCAAAAAGGGTGTTCAACTTAATAAACTTCATTACATGGCTCTCATGAAGACAAAGTATGTCCCACTTTCAATTCCCAGATGTTTACCATTGAACATCTTAGAATCGGGTAATCTTATACCTATACTGAATTGGCTGATCTAGATTTCTACGGATTGGTCTATTACCAAACAAAAAACCAGACACATAGGCTACCGTAAATGCCTTGCACCCTTGGTTGGCACATTTCTACTCATAACTACTATGTTTCCAATGCAAGTTTAACCATAAAATTTTGTTTCTGTCATTGCTCTTAGTAGAAAAGTTTAGAGGACAATATTTGCCAAGTAGCAGACCTCTAAGATCTGTAACCGTAAGTGGTTCTTGAGATTTAAAAAAAAATATGAACAGTGGCAGAAGTCACCTCCCCTAGCTGCAATGACAATACCATGAACCAATCTACAAGAGACCAACCTAAGGACAATATCTGCCAAATGGTAGACCTCTGTGATAAGCGGTTCTAAAGAACATTCTTTAAGATTGGAAAGATGGATGGATGCATGGACGGACGATGGACAGACAGATGGAAAGAGGCCTAAAACACTATTCTGGAAGATGAAAATTTAAGCTTGTTGATAAATTTTTTTCAAGTGACATTGTAAAGACCAGCAGAAATTACCTCCCCTTGGTCTGACAACAGCGGGTTTGAAAAATCTAAAAGAGACCACCTCAAGAATGATACCTGCAAAATCGCAGAGCTCTGCGACAAGCGGTTCTTGATTTTTAAGTAAAAGTATAAACATCTCCAGAAATTAGTTCTTCATACAATGATGATGTCCTTAACAAATATAAAAAAGACCAACCCAATGAGACTATTTGCCAAATGGCAAAGCTCTATGATAAATGGTTCTACGTGAAGCTGGTTCCTGTCAACAGACTTGCTACCACACAATTTACCGGCGCAGAGATTTGATGGATGATAGTTGGACATTTTGGCATACCAAGCTAGTACAGACCATTCCTTATATTATACCTTACAGATATGCCCAACTAGTTCTATTGCAGGCCAGATAAACTTAAAAATCATCGGGGCAAGACCTAGATGTTCCCATCATAGCTCTAAGTTTTTTTCTGTGCATTTCTTTCCAGACTTTATAATGATATGAGATGTAATTGATTTCCTTACAATGTACTGTAATTTGGTATTACCAAAGATTAAAATCAAAGATTAAATCAAAGATTAAAACCTATTTATTTAATCTCTCCTTTAATTAATCATCAGAATTACTACTCACGTTATTCTTCCATCTTGATCAGTGTTGTATTGTCATCTGTAGTTTTTCATTTTAGCAGTATTTATCTTATTCGTGTTGTCCACCATTAAGTGTCACTAGACGGTGTCATACCATTACTGCGCTTTACAAATCATTATTATTATTAGTACTCATTAGCTTACCTATCAAACATACTTTACATCAGTAAACACTGTGAATAACCTCTGCCTGTAATGTCATAGTCAGTCTACTTATCTGCCTACATTATCTACAACCATATACTGGTACATATCACTGGATAATGGTACAAAAAGTTTCAGTACAATAGATATACCGTAGTCAAAATACTCTGTAATTCTATTTTATGTGATATGGTAATAAAGATTGCCTACAGATATAATATATAGCTGGTGACTAGAGATAATAAATTAGTAAGTGTAAGTCCCTGAAAGAGAGAAGTAGAGAACCATGAGTGGTTTGTTATAACAAAAAATACCACTTAGATATCTCACTTCATATTCCACTCCACTTTTATTTTCCCTCATCACATAGTCCACAGTTCAAAGTTTCAATGCGTTTGAACATTGAGGCATGGTTTTTGCTATCACCTCAGCTCTAATACCTCAGTTGACACAACAGATGATACAGCCGCTAGTCCGCGAGTCAGTGATAGTAAGTACACATTACACAGCATTCTCATCACCTCTATGTCTGTCAATCAAACGCCTCAATGAGTGCACAATGAGAGAGCGTGGGCTTCACAAAACACGTACATTAGCAATATCATCAGCTCTTACATCCTGCCAACTGTCACGCGTAAGATTGTCAGACGTGCCTGCGTAGGACTTTTCACCTAATCATTGCAAGAGCCGGCCATCAGATTGCCAGGTTAATATACCCATGAATTTTCGAACAGAGCCCGTAGGGTGAGACTCGTCTAATAAGTTGGACTGTAAACTGACCAAGGGAAATGAGCCGGGTGGCAAAAAATGCCTCTAATGTAAACAGAACCTTTCAGCCAACTGCTAAGCTTGAACTTGTTGATGACAACTTAGAAATATGGAAGCATTGCTTGATGAAGCATGTAAGGATTAACACATGCTCTATCAAGTATACTTCATCAGGACCAAATGAAGTATATTTGATATAGCTTGTGTTAATCCTTATATAGTTAGTCAATAAGGTGTTACCTGTGTATTTTCGTATTTACGACATGGCTAACATGGCAACCCACACCTCTATGTTTTACGAAGCATCACTGTATAAGGGGATCAGTATGAATAATACTCGTGGGAAGTTTGTTCTAGTCCAAGTTCAGGTCGTTGATATTGACACGATTGTAATAGGGGAGATTTTGTAAGTGGAATATAAAGGCCGAACTTGCTACATCCAGCGAGACCTTTTCATGCTACTGCTAGATACAATAAATGATTTAGTTCTGATGAGACTAGTATCTATTAGACGTATCCTGTAAGATGATGGTCACTGAGATGTATGACTAATAAAATATAAGATGTATACCATCAAGATGCATATAACAAAAGTAGTTAAAATATTCTACTATTTTGATTTTAGTGTAAAATTGTAAATAAATTGGCCATTTTATAATCACGTAATTAACATTCGATCAATTTTTACCGTAGTTCAGAAACAAATGACACCTGATTATTTCTGTCGAATCATGGTATTAATTTACATAATGCAAAAAAGACACTAGCAGCTTTCCAGAGTCCCAGAAATTTATTCAAACACGAGCTTTTACATTTACATACAAGACAAATACTTCATCTGGTCAATGGCTGGAAGAATGAAAAATACGCATTTATATACAGCGCAAGAACATTGGTATATTTACAACAGTTCACAGAGAAAAGACACTCCTTATCTCAATCGATCTTTTGTTTTTATTACATAACAGAAAAAGACTTTTAATCAAAAAAGGTGATCAAATGAATTTTTTTTTATGCATTTTTACCCTCTCTTTTATAGTGAAAGCATAGTCATTAAAGAGGTCTAGGTACATCAGTACAAATCCTAATGAAATGCATCTTATAGGATATAAAAATTCCAAAACAAATTCAACATCAACCCAATTGCATTTTAGAATATCAGTGTAAACTAAGTAACAACCCAAACAAACTGCATGGCCTTGGTTTTATTTTGATTTATATATTTGTTTGTTATCTGTACAATAGTTCTATAGATTATTCACTCATATTTGAATGGCCATGATGCTATCACTGTAGATTGCGAGATTGTCTAGATTATCCACTCTTACCATGAACTATGGCCATATTACAACTTGACACAGTATACACCGAGGTGATAGGCATTGGCCCTGTAAGAGACCATTTGATTGATCTAAGGACTTAGTTAATACTGTCAAATGTCCGGGCAAAATCGAAATACACAATGTCAAGTGGAATTTTAAGCTTGTTAATAGTTCTGTCGATAACATCATTCGTTGTTATATACCAGTTTCACATCACTGATCTAAAGCGATGTTATTTACCTTGGATCATATTATATAGCTTTTTATTTAGAAAGAATGTGTAAATAAATCAAATATATTTCATTTCATTTCATTTCATTAAACAATCTTGATTAAAGTATTATGAACAGTAAATCAGGATTAGCTGTGGCACCTTTGCCCAATTTTTAGGTTAATATGAAATTTAGAGAAATTTAATAATAATAATGCCAGATTTGTAAAGTGCAGCTTATCCATATAGTATTGAGTCAGATATAGCTTTACTTCGAGTCCCCATATTTATATACGTGTGACTTGAAATGAGCTTTCAATACTTATCACTAATACAATATTTTATCACAGCCCATATACTACTGGAAATTGTTTCTGTATAATTATCATTATTATTACTACAGTATATTGCAATGACAGGTAGGCTAAAATAACTAACATTGGGAATGTAATAAGAAGCTGATGTGACTTGTAGTTGTGAAAGCTGGTATCGTGACTGTCTCATTAGCTAATAATTTGGTGCAGTGAAATAGTGCAATCCGCCAACTGATGATCAGCCACGACACTGGAGGACCACAATCGAAAGTAGAAGTGCTAACGGTATTGCTAACCAAAACCCGGATCGCACTCGTTCACTGAGCCAATAATTAAATAATCTCGCTTGCTACGATGAAACTTGAAAGGTTATAGATTCCCAAATGTCATGAAATGTAATGGTAAATACTGGACCTTCTTTGTGCTCTTATTTGCCACAGAAGTGCCATTAGAAAGCCCCCATATACATGTTTTATTAAAATTTTATACTTCAGTACCGTAAAAATAACGTGATTTGAGAATGAAGTGAATTTATATGACCAGAATGAGGCATGCATTGGAAGAATGACGTCAAGCGTCAATCTCAAAGACTTCCAGACAATTGCATAACTTGGGAATTCAAGTAATATATCACATTCATAACAACAACAGTAACAGATTAAACTAATAGTTACTAATACCAATGAGTAATGATAAAACAATACAGCAAATAAAGTGATTACGTACCAAAAAGTGCCACACACATCCCCGCTGTATTGTACTAGACTCTAGAATATACAGCCTGTCTTTGGTGGCCATCCATCTTTCCTTCATTTTCTATTCGCCACCATCTGGCACTGTCGAAGCAGACGACGTGGGGCTCCAAAATCAGGCTATCACATTTTAATAACCACTTCGTTGAATACAGCTCATACGTAGTACTTGGCAATGCGATGACAACGCGATCAGCAGATAAAAACCACGTTAATTTGACAAACCTTATCGTTCTCGTAGAAACATCTCGAAAAAATACAATGACAAAAATTAGCATAGGCCACTATCCAGCCAAATTTAATAACTTTATTTAAATAAAACGTTATTACTTCGTATATGGCATTTAACATTTTATTTAAAGTATCCATCAATTACCATCACACGTTATATTTTTACGGTCGTTCGGGAAGTAACGAATCAAAGGTGCTGCCCACTGCCCATTCATTGTGGAGAGACATCATCAAGGTCTGGGTGGATGCCATTCTATAAGCAATCTGAAGAAGCCTGACAGTCTAAATCCCTAGTGAGTTATATGAAAGCTACGGACAGGGAATCTGTTGCTTTTTGTACTCTGCACTCATGGTGCTGACGAAGAGAAAAACCGTGTCTACTCAGGAACGTCATGGATTTATATTGCAGGCTACATATGTATGTTACCTACTAACTCTCGACTTTATCTTGATCTTATTCTTACACATATTTATTGATTTAGTGTAGTGTATATAGTTGTGTTATAGGGTACTGAGCGCAATCTGTATCAAATTCCACTTTCTATAAAATAAGGTTTTAGATTAATAAAATGAATCACCAATTATGTTTTTTACTCGTACCATTTTGTAAAACCCCACCAGAAAATGTAAATCGTTCTGGTCGTTGTCGCACTGGACAAGTCTGATTGTACAAAACTAATTTATCTCCCATTTGTTTACAGAAACTGTTATTTACACTGAATGAAAACATGGTGAATCACTGTAATGAAGCATTTCACTGAAAAGTGAAAACCACTTAAATTAAACCTCTATATTTTTTAATGTATACCTATGCGTAGCAATCGATGGTGACTCGTTCAATATTAGAAGTCAACTGCCGATAGAGAGCAGAATTTATTATCTTGACCGTGAGTTACTATGCCGTTGCTACTCGCCAAATACAGGGGCAAATAGTATTACGGTTTTGCGCAAGAGACGTGACTTTACCTAGCCCAGGGGAGTAACATCTTTAAATTACTCAAAAATAACAGTAGAATTAATAGATGTCGTGATGCAGCTCATTTATTTAATGGGTCACCTTCCCATGTTATAGAAATTGAATTCCAACAGTTTATAGTTATACTGTAATCTAGTAATCTAAGATAATGTATTCTGGTTGAAAATAACAATTTAGCAGCACGTGGGTTAGTGTGATTTTTCCATCTAAACAAAACTCATTGTGGTATACTGTCACGTGACAATGTGTAATACAAGTTGTCGAACATATATATATATATATACATACATATTGTGTATGTAGCAGTACAGCAGTAGGGTGGGATTAACTTATATAAATGACTTTTAGCCCTTTTCAGGTTAAGTCGATAGTCCCGTAGTAGGAGGTGCGCTGGACTCGGGACCGAAAGGTCGCAAGTTTGAGATTGCCCAACAGTCAACTTTTCTGCGATGATTCTCAACAAGTTATCTTATTGGCCTTTATTGGCTGATACCTACAGTTTACACATGTACTTCCCCCATGCCGTTATATACCTATATACCTGGGATTATCGCTACGAAAAGATTAGCTTCCTTATGGTGGGGAAAATACGTGCCCCCCCCCCCAACAGTTGACCTTTGTTTATTCACACTATTGTGAACTGAATTGTTGACTCCTGTGGCTCAAACACAGCCTACATATGTCTGCTTAATCAGTGATTAGTGACGACAGTTATTTACACTGATAGATGACGTAGCAGCAAGGCATAGCTCATCCATTAAGAACAACGGAGCTATCATGCAAAACATGGTAACATAGCAGTGGTTAACCACACACACCCATTTAAAAGGACATTTTTACCGCAGGTTGTACACTTGTACAGGCAACAGACAAGACTGGGAATGAACCAGGGTCTAGATGTTAATATCACATGACACATTTATTATCCAATTAATTTGTGGCAATATAATGTCTAGTGACACTATACCTGCATATCATTCTTATCATTATTATTACAATACATAAACAATATCACCTCATGTGGTCCTGGCCTGTATTACTAAGGCAAGGTTTTTGGTGCTACTTGGCAATTAAATGCCAGGTGCACATACAGCGTTGCCTGGTTATATCCTGAGGATATTTTTATAATAACCCATTCCATGACTGATTTTTCTCATTCCCTATTACTTCAGTAGTCACAGGGCATATCAAAGCAAATATCTTTGACAATAGCCATCACTGCACCATTGGTTACGAACATGTTACTGAACTACTGACCCACCATTCTGCATACCGTCCAGTGTGAAACACCTACAATAAGTGACCAGGGACAGTAGGTAGAGTTTATTAGCCAAAAAGCCATAAACCTATATAACACTCTTTTCTTTTTTTCTGTTTAGCCAAGCCAGCACCAGAAGAGCCATGGTAAGTACTGGTCATCTATATATATATATATATATATATAATGTGTGGTGTGGAGAGTGTAAGACCGATATATTTTCCTCTTGCAAATATAGTGAAAACAACAAACAACTCACTTGCTCTATAAAGGTATATAGAATTTTATTAAATAAAAAATATAAATATCTGGTAGCAACTGAATATTCACATTAATTCCGGATACTTAAATGTAGGTGTGTGCTTCAGGTACTAGTCTGTAACATCTCGTAATGCCTTCTTTTTCTTGTTAAACACCGGTATAGACTAGTGTAGTATATTATGGATATTATTTATAATGTACTAATTTGTTAAGGGGTTTACTTTAGGGTTCATCTCCATCCAAACGCATGAAGCGGAAGGAAGTGATCCAAAAGCTAGATATTGCTCAAAAACAAGATAAAATGGCTGGAGTTATTAGCATTGAAGATGTTGTAAATGCGACTCGAAATAAAAAGACTAAAGATAACGCGAATATAAACATGAAGGAAGAAGTTACCGATTATACCATCCCGATGTCAGACTCAGTTGACAGCCAACGAGTTAATAACATACCATTGATGCAACTGGGAACCGGCAAACTCAAAGATCCACAGACATTAAGAATATTTTTCTCATCACCATTTGGAGGTATGGAGGATGAGAGAGAGGAATTGACTAAAATATATCTGCCTCAAATCCGCCATCTTTGTACTCTCAAAGGACTTCAGTTTGTAGCTGTCGACATGCGGTGGGGCATCACTTCAGAGGCAGCTGATAATGCCCAAGTCATTAGTATCTGTCTGCAAGAGTTGGACCGATCGGATTTATTTGTAGGTTTCTTTGGCCAGGTAAGTTTTTTAAGCAAGAAAAAAATTGGATAATGCACTTGCTACCCATTAAAACTGAATTTCGACAATGCACTTGCTACCCTTTAAAACTGAATTTTGAAAATGCACCTGCTGCCCCTTAAAACTGAATTTTGATAATGCACCTGCTGCCCCTTAAAACTGAATTTTTAAAATGAACCTGCTGCCCCATAAAACCGAATTTTGATAATGCACCTGCTGCCCCTTAAAACTGAATTTTTAAAATGCACCTGCTGCCCCTTAAAACTGAATTTTTAAAATGCACCTGCTGCCCCTTAAAACTGAATTTTGATAATGCACCTGCTGCCCCTTAAAACTGAATTTTTAAAATGCACCTGCTGCCCCTTAAAACCGAATTTTGAAAATGCACCTGCTACTGCTAAAATTATCATGGCAGCGCTTTGATATGAATATTATCCACTAAGATATGTATCAGTATGGGTTATTGTTGTATTCCATGAGTGGATATTATGATACCGGATTCTTGAAAGTGCGACTGACATTAACACTACCGTACTACTATATAGTACGTATATACCGGGGCAAAGGCTAACTGGTCGTGTAAGTCGATGTCAATGTTGAGGCCAAGATATCCTATTATGACATATACTTCCCGTATAAGTCAACCCTGTACTCTGAGCATTTTGAAACCCAATAATCAAGATAGTTAGAGATAAGATAATATACCGTAATGGGTTGCCAGAGCTCAAACTCCTGACCATTGCATTATTTTTCAATATGTAATCAGTAATGTCAATGTTGTTCAACTATCAACTGCTGTAAGTGCTGTTTACGGAATACCTCAATATCTCGTGGAGACGTAGTAACAAGGACTTAACAAACCAGAGATCAAAGTTTATCCAGCAAGTCTATTGTCTCACTGCAAATGGAATTCGAAAAAACAACGTTTTGCTAACTTCGCTCTCAGTTCAACCAATGAAATCCTTCTAATAGTGGATTTACATTATCCGATTTTTTCGGCTCCCGCTCCCGCCTCCGATAAATCGGAAGGTCATTTACACTAT
>WURV02175701.1:0-13836 GCA_011762755.2 Epimenia babai
GTCCATTGCGTGCGCGATCCGCTATCACGTGACTCGGGATTCTTATCGCGCATTCAGAACGACATTTTAGAATGTAACGGTATCGTCATGTTAGCTCAGTGGTATTGTCCCCGCACTCCGCATACACGGGGCCGCGGTTCGAGCGCCGCCTGAATTTTACACACAAAGGCATGTCTCTTCACTTCAAGAGGCACGTTGTTTTTAGGTTAGCACTCCCCTAGATAAGGACGGAAGGGACCCTCAGTGGTCTACAACACATATACCTTGGTCGAAGATCATGTCAGCGTCGGTGCCGTCCGAAATACATTCTGTGAGTGAGGTGGTTGTCTCATCCTCCACGACGATGCGCTCTGATTCGCATTCCTTATCTGTGTCGTGGAGCAATGTTTATCAATGCAATGTTTGATGGCTGCGTCAGTCTCTTCGGGTGAACGAAAATATTCGCAACATCACTTGTCGACATCAAAGTGTCGTCGACATCATCTTGTCATTATTGACCAAGGGATAATACGGCACTCTATATAAAGCTTGATTATTTTTATTATTTAATATTAACAAAAACCATATGAAATACCAACTTCCGCATGCCATGTAAACCTCTTATTTTTGTTTAAAAAAGGAGGGAAGTACATTTAAAGACCGCAGGTAAAGGCTAATAAAGGCTGTCACGGCCTCATTTTTTTGGTTCTACATTGAAATTAAATGAAATAATGTTCATTCGTTCAAAGTGTACTTTTTAGCAGAGCTGTCAAACAAACTTTACATAAAATAATGGCCTAATGGT
Organism: Epimenia babai; assembly: GCA_011762755.2. NCBI lineage: Eukaryota > Metazoa > Mollusca > Solenogastres > Cavibelonia > Epimeniidae > Epimenia > Epimenia babai. The sequence goes on from WURV02175701.1 coordinate 785, forward strand.
CTAAGACTATGATGTAATTACTTAAATTATATTAGATTGACATCTAACAGTATACAGGTAATACAGATCAATGTTAGATGCAACTATGTACATTTACAGTGAGGATGAAATGGATAACAATGTTGAATAATACGGTGGAAGGTAGAGTATACGTTAGTAATACCGGAAGTTACACGTTCCAGCTATACATATGCGACTTACCGTGTTACCACTAGAGATGTCTCGCTAAAATATTAACACCTTATAATCTTACTAAGATAATTTTTCAACACGAAAAAAATGTCTACAAATATATTTCGTCGGGCGAAGATTTTAGCGAGCAACAATTATTGACAACGAATAACACATTTGTAGTCGTCAGCAATTGTTGTAGCGTCGCTCCGACCTCTGAACCATTCAGCACCAATATAAATATACGGTACGTATGAAAGATCTCTACTAAAATTCAATAGAAATGTAAACGTGCTATATTTAACGAGAGAGAAATGCACGGAAGTTGCTATATTTTAAAATTTAAATTTTTTGAGGTAAAGAATCGATCTCACCATCGTCTTCTTCGCCGTCACCGTAATACTCTCTGCTGAGGAGCGGCTGAATGGCCATCTGTTCTCTCCGGTCGGTCTTCACGCCCCACGGTGACAGCCGCACGCGATATGCCATGTGCTACAAAGATTGACATCGTGAAATTTCTTAGTCGGGTATCGAATCGCACAATCACGCTGGGACACTGGCATCGTTTCATATGTATTTTAACACCTCCAGAGTCTCAAATAAAAATCATGGCGAAACGAATTATATTCTCATTAACAGTACCTACAGTAAAAGCGGGCAGTCGAGTGGTCGTAGGAATGGATTTGTTCAGTGGAGGCGGAGGTTCGAGACCTTTAGTCGAATATTTGCGATAAACCCCGACGAGTCATTTATCCTCGATATCTAGAGCAAACTTGTTTTTGAAATGGGTAAACGTTTGACGTCATTATTAGCTGATGATATGCGAGTGTCGGGGGTTTTGTATCTGCGCTGAATACGGTTGCTGCCATAACACTCGAGGGTGATGGCTGATACTTGCGGGCTATAAATGTTGTGGTTTACCTTTCCCTTTTGGTGACCAGCACGTTTTATATCAACTAACTAATATTAAGAATCACAAATTTCGCATCAACACCCTACTTCATGAAAGGCCGTGGTCGATTAAGCCACTCAGTCGATACATGAAGATCTCGTATTTTATTTCTTACCTATCATATTAGCTAACTGACGTAGCAACGGATTTTGAATCGCCACGTAAATATTCTCTCCACCCATCACCTATATAAATACTCTAGTACAATTTGATTCCAACAAACCCATTTTATGGGCGGTTACTCCTCGGAAGAATCATGTTTTTCATACTCTACAAGCATAACTTTGGGGATACCAGGTTTTTAGATACCATTACGTCGTCGACCTAATAGTCAGTACCTGCCGAAGATTGCAGTGATAGAAGAACTCTTTTTCAACTCTTATTACCTGCATTTCCTGCAGATAAGAAAGTTGCAGGAAACGGTACAACAAATGTCCGCAATGTCTAACTGTGACCTTAGCTGCAGGGGCAAGCTTTCTCTTGCACATTAATGTATATCACACCGTTTTTGGGAACACGCTGATATTTAAGTGCGTATATTATGCTAGCGATATACACAGATATTTGTAACTAGCATGGTGGACAAAAAATAAAGAGTCATTCCTGCGGCGTTTGCTATATCAAAATAACGTTAATGGGGGTAGCCACTTTTGTTTTCCGAATAACTAAAGAGAAATCCAAAGAAAACCTATACATTTAAAATAGCTTTATTCCGGGCAGTGAGACATTATGCCAACGTTGTACGAGCTTTTGTAATTCTGTTTGTAACTAGGAGACACCAATGCCTTATCCCGCTCGTGGGTGTGAGAATTTGTTTTATTTCCTTTTTTGCTACGAGCATCGCGTACCTGAGGAACGATGATTCCGCGTGTTCTGGCGAGAGCTGGAGCTAACGTGTCTCGTGGAGACGAAGCGGCCATCGACAATGACGATTTCCTCTTTTGGTCGATCCTCTCGCAAGAAAAGTCAGTCAAAAAGTCAAATGGTCATTTCAAATGCATATAATTAGTTAATACGGCTTAAAGAACATCCGTCTGATACGTACGGTAAAAGAAAACATTTTAAAATAATCCAAATAATATATTGACACAGGATTTCGTCGTCTGCATCAGCCGGTAATTATACTTAAAAGTCTATATTAAACCTTATAAGTTTAGTTACGTCCTGCAATATTAAGTCTGTTTCAATTCACATAGGTCCGGCCCCCGAAAGTTTTTCAAGGTCTCGATCCGGCTGCGGAAAAAAACTAATTGAGCAGCCCTGGTCTATAAGGTGTTACCTCCACTTTCCGTATTATACAATATAGCACGGCAACCACAGCACACTGTCGCCGAATAAAATGACAAATATCTTGATAAAATACGTAATCCTTAACCACGTAAATATATAGGATGTTTGGTGTTTTAGTAATCGTAGTACGGTATCGATATATCTTTTCAACTTGCGAGTCGACGCAACCATAACTGCTTCAGATAATTATATAGTATCGGATACTATATGTGTCTATGTATATCGATATATAATAGCTTACAATCTATTTTTTTCACTTACTGTGTGGCTTTCTCTTTTTCCTGATTCATATGGTTTTTTGACACCTGGTGGAGGCGCTTGATCTTCCTGTAGGAATAAAATTATTGTGAATGATATGTATGCGGATGTGCCAACAATATGTTGAAATTCCGTTAACGAGGTTGGACCGATGATATGCCGCTGATTCGTCTACGTAATGTCTATGAGATGTGAACGATGCGTTAATGATATGCCACCCAATTGACTACGAAATGTCGACGCGATGTGAACGACATGTCAATTATATGTGAAAGATATGTCTATAATATGCAAAATATGTCTACGGTATTCCAAATACGGAAATACAAAGGTAACAGCTTGTTGACTAATTCCTCAGATTGCACCTGATGAAGTATACTTGATATAGGAAAGCTTGTGTTAATCGTTATTATAGCTAGTCAACAAGGTGTTACCTCTGTATTTTCGTATTTACGACATGGCTAACACGGCAACCCACACCTCTATGTCCGGTAATCTAATGAGACATCAACAATGTCTTAATGATATTAGAACATAGTAGTTTTTTCTTTAATCATCTTAGGTCTTTGGTTATATTTTGTTCTGAGAAACGCTTTCGCTCTGAAATCTTACTGACCCATGCCATGTGTTTCACACGACACAATGCACTCTATTGAGATATTATTGATAATTATTTGAAAATGCTTAAGTGTTATCACGGTACCTTTATTTTATCCCCTAACTAAAACTCACTCGATGTACATTTTCACCCGCTCGTTCCACATCTGCTCGGCTTTTCTAATGTACTGCCCACCTACCGACGGATTCTGAGACCTCACAACGCATCACGATAAAATCAATGTTCAGACCGCAACGTCACATAGAAGCAAGCAAAAGAACATACTTAAAAATAATTGGTTTTTATATCCCTATTCAACAATAACGACTAAGTTTATATGCTCGGGAGTGTTGTATTTATATATCTATATTGACATGAAACGCAAAACATCACGCATGTTAAAATATCGCTATGCATTATTTTAGTGGAATTATTTAGCGTAATTCCCACAAATTTGCTCTAAGTTTTTAGCATTATGTAAGGCATAAAACATTGGTTAGCTCGCTAAGGTTTCTAGCCATTCTATAAAGGAAAGCCATGTTTTTCAAACGAGTCATATGTCGTCGATCTTCTTTCGTTCTTAAGATGTATGTTTGTAGAAGAATTGTATGGTGTATACTTGGTAAGGAGTATAAAGCCGAAAAAAATCCTCCTAAAAATGATTATTTAAAATGTTAGCTCATTAAAAACAACGAAAAGTCCCTCGAATATGTTGGCTCACTTGAGATTGATGAGACTGCTGGAATAGGCGAGACGCCGGATGGCTTCATTGGCTCGAAGACAGGCGAGAGTATGGTCGAGCAGGTCGCTCCTTCTTAACGGCTCGTACGCCGCGAACGGCTTCCACGTCTGCTGTGTCAACGATGGAATGTTCATTTCGGTCAAGCTACCCGTGGCGCTCGTGCTGTCTGTCAACGGTGCGGGCGTGCTCGCGACGGACGAACTGTCGCCGACGTTCAAGGACGCCGAATACGACCTCATTGACTCGCTATCGTCATCCATTTTGAAGCTGTATTAGATAATGTCGCTCGTTATCTCCCCTCTCACTTGAAATCTTCCTTACCTCCCCTGTCACGTAAAACTGGCGTCAGCAACTACTAAAAATTATAAATTAGTAATAACCATTAATGGTTATTTGTATTTTCTGTTATTGCAAAAACTACTTAGTTTAGGACTGCCTACGAAGTACATTCGTGCTCTTTGGTCTTTGATTAACCAAGATTTCATCCAGATAAATTGTGAGGCTTCACTCAGTGACCCAATTTGTCAAACAAAGGCTATCCCCGAGGACAGTCATTCTCTCTGACCACACATCTACAGTCTTTTCTTTCATGACCTCCCCGGTCATTAAATAGTGAACCTGCTAGCACACTCGTTTATGCCGACAATCTCGCTATTTGCTCGAGTAACATTATTAATTTACAGACGGCGTTAGATAAGTTACATCAATACTGCCTCGAAAATGAATTATCAGTAAACTCAAAAAAGACTGCGATGGTCATTAGGATAGCCAATGTGGTTCTATATATAGCTGGAGAGAAATACACAGCAAAAAACCTATACCCCTGATGCGACTCGAACTCACGACCCCAAATAACCGGTCTGGAGCTCTACCAACTGAGCTACAGGGACTGTTGGCAAATGGTCACATCCGCACCCTGATTTATAATTCATATGATTCATAAGGTAAATATAGAAGAATCACCGCAAGAATCAACGAACGGTGGATCACAAATGGTTTCCATGAGTAATGGTGCACTAGGGCTAAATATTACAGTTTGAGGAGGGATTGCATACAAAAATTTCGTCACAATAGACCGTTATCACAAAACCACGTATTGACATGTTCGTTGGCAAATGGAAAATTCAGCAGATCAAATTTATTTGGTATGTACATATTCCGAATGCATTGGGAAATGGACATCAGTAGAAAATTGTCTTAATTATTGAATCGTTTGTTAACACTCATAGCCTAACGAGTTACCAATTAATAGCTTTGTCTCAACATTGTTAGATACACATCCCCCTGCAGCGCGTCCCGACAATAGGCGTCTTTCCCGCGCTCTGGTCGATGCGCGTAAGGGCTATGGAGTTGTCTCCCCATAAAAAATCAATAAATAAACAATGGCGTTTGTTATACCTCCGTTTACTTTACGTGTATACGGTACGACTTTGATTTGGGTGTGTATGAGTGTGAAGGCTTAGTATAATGTGCATTCTTAACTGAATAAAATAATGAATGAATGAATAAAATAACCATTAACTAGCTAATTCTGCACCTAGCATTTGATTCCTCTATGAAATGTATTGTATATGTATGGGAAAAATAGCCTGTTAGCATCAATTTGAATGCGAAACTCTAACATTAGCTCTGAATAAATTTAAGAGACTGTGACCTTAGCATCAAGTTGGGCATCGCGAGCTAAGCTGAATCTTTAGCGTCGAATTGACGGATCTGGATCACCATCGAAATCTAGTCATTTCGCTTATTTTCCTAATTCAACCTTACTCATCACATTTTAGGGTGGAATTGGTAACACCATTAGAGAGTCACACGAACGCCAACACAAAATGTTCTTTGACCGATGAAGTAATCGTTACAAAAAGAGTTAATAATCATAGGAAATACACTATTTCGGGTGAGAGTAGCAGCTAATTATAGCGCGGTGTTGAAAAATATATCCAAGTTTTCATGAGATATTGTCCTAATATTGTCGCATTTTCCCTACTAACTGAAGTTTTACGTCTAGTTCCATAATTACTGTCGATGAACGGCCTAAAAAGTCAGTTTTCTATATTACACCTACATGGGTTTAACGCCCAGATGTACCTGAGTAAAAGGCTCTTTGCAAGAGAAAAAAATCAAGGTATATCTAGATATATATATAAATGATGCATTTACTATAGACTCGCCGTGTTTCGTCTGTTCAGATCGGGATTTTGTTAGAAAGTAGGCCCTACACGCCCAGTAATGCAGACAGGAACCTTCGATCGTTGAGGAAGATGCTCGTTGCGTTCACTACCAATTTATTAAAACAACTAAAAATGATAAAAGCAATTAAACTGAAAAGTAGAGGGCTTGGTAAAGCTTTAACAAAGAATTGTATCGATAAATGACTTAACGGGTCCGTCAAAGGGCAACAGTAAAAGAGTAAGCTGCAAGTTCACTGATTCACCAACTCGGCATGGCGTGACGTCAACGAAATTTGAGTATTGTCATAAATGTATTAAAATTGATAAAACCGGTCCGGTTCCTTCCTGAAAGTTTAACTACTGGAAGATTTTTAAGGCGAATGCAAATGATATACAACGGTTTTTAATCTATATTTAAAGATTTCAGAGAATTTTTTTCAACTAATAACAACTAATAATTGTAAACCCGTAGATCGATCAATTACAAGACGTTTACTAAATTCATATGTAGGAAGGCATCGAATCAATAATTCTAGAAAAGAAAACTTTACATTATAGTGCTACTTTATTAATTCCAGTGTCAGTCGCACCTATTGGCTCATTGGATCACCAAAACATTTTACATTTTACAACGGAATTCAATGCAAATTTTGTGAGTATTCGAGAACGACAACCTCCCTCGTTTCTTGTAATGCAAATCGCGAGAAAAGACATCGTTTTGAACTCGTTTTTTCGCATTAAAATCCGCGCTTCTCATCAGTTCACCACCGAAGCAGACTATCATAATCAAAGGTAAAGCCTTTCTCGATAAACCCAACACGTCTATCTGTATCGCCATAAATAAGGGTCAGTATTTTGTATTAATATGTGTGTATTTTTAATAAATTTTTATGATTTACGTTATAGTCTAAAATTAATAGTCTACTGTGATCTCTTTTGCGTTATGATCATTGTCATGGTTGCGCTAAATATGATGCAACGAGGACCTCTAATCGCCAGTATAAGTGCGTTCCTTCACCAATTCGAACGTAAAGACGTCTTTGTGCTTTCCAACGACATGACTGGCACCTGGAACGGTGGAAATACTTTGCGGAGTAATCCACGTGGAATCTTGAAATATTAAATGCATATAAATACTCCAATACCATTATATAAGTACGGCTAATACCTACAATATAACAGAATAAATTTTGTTTCATAGTTTTCGGTAATTTGGAACCAACCTTGGGACGATAGAACGCCGTTAATGCGAAACGACCACCATGTCTTGTCCGCTAAATAGTTGGCACAGATGCCATTGATGCATTTGATGAAGTACCAGAATCTCTTGTCGTAGGCAGACTCAAATCTAAACCCACGTATAAAACTCTTAAAAAGTTAGTTGTAGCTTCGCATATCGAAATCAAAAACTGTCGCAGTACCCGCATATAGACAGAGCAGACTCAAACTTAGTAGACATCACAGTGCACATCTGAATCCATAAAGCTACATAAACAGAAAACATCGATATACATAATAAAATAATTAACATGAAGGGAAGCTCTGAGTGATTTTAGTAGTGCAATGATTTTTTCGAGCTACATCTATAGCAGAAGTGCTAGACCTCTATCATTATGTGATCGCTGTATCCAGTCGACAAAAAGTCTTAATGTCTCAGAAATCTACCGATGAAAGAAGCCATATTTTAATGATAATATAACGCAGAAGAACTCACGAAAAGTCCGCCCGTTTGCCTGCAAGGTAGGTCTTGATATCGTGGACAGAACCGTACGGCGCGAAGTCAACAAAAGAAAGGAATCTCTCCCCGCTTGTTCCGTTAAAAGCAGTAATGTTATATTCACCGTAAATAGCTGGTAACCCTGCAACACACGGTGGGTATAAACATGAATATTGTGGATGGATCAGCGCTTTTGCGGTTTTAAAAAATGATATTTGAAATTCAGGTATCGTGATTTTGGCTTGTTTGCTCAAAATTTAAGATAGTATGTGGCAATTGCTGATTAGGTAATTGTAATTATGCGTCCAAAAATGCTTGTACAATGAGTAACGTAACAAAGTATAATAGCGATATGTATATTTTTAATTTCTTTCTAATTACCATTTTACTATTGAGTGCAAAAGCTTATCCTCGTTCACCTCGTTCAAGGAAGTCTACGTACAGAAAGAAACCGTCGTTCGGGTGCATGTTCTTGGATAAAATTTTATGGGTATGATAAGATCGTGCGTACCCTTGGGTAAAACAAGCCATGGAAAAATATCATAGCGGCTATTTATTTATACAGCCCGGAATTATGCGTTCCGTATTTTCCGTTTATATCTATTTTATAACTTTATGGCATAACAGTAGAGGGTGTTGGCGATTGCCGCTTGTCTATATGACATATCAAATGTAATAGTGTTAGTTAATGCCCAACGTCGTTGATTAAAGGCAGCGCGCAACATTTTAGACCGTGAATATCAGCAAATTTTGGTTCTCATATGTGGTTTACAATGACTGTTTGAGATAGCTATTCAGCGCAGATACACTATCTTCGGCACTCGCATATCACAAGTCAAAGATATCAAGCATTTACCCATTTAAAGGTCTACTCCGGACTCCAGCAACAGAACAGGCGACCAGCGAGCGGTTCCGAACCCGCCACCATTGAGTAAGAAGTCTAGCGCTCTTATCACTCGACCACTCGATATCCTTCTTTTTAAAAATTATCATAAGAATAAACGAATACGAAACAGGAATTTCTGTGAATATCCCACGGTGAGGTTGCTGTTTAAGTAGGAGTTTTTCTTCACTCACTCGGTGGGGTGAAAGGACGAGATGCACAGACCCTCGGTTTAAGGCTGTGCACTCTCACGCACTCGAGACTCGTCTGATCCCAAGCGCCTCTTAACGGACAACTGATATGTTCGACCTGCCTGTTGTAGCAGCGATAGAACTTGGCGCAGTCACACGGGTCTGCCCAGTAGAAGGGTTTCTTCGTCTTCGAGCATGCCGTCGCTGGTACTTCTACGAGAAAATACTCAGACGTTGTAGGGTGCAAAAATTACATCATCGCCATCAATCAAGTAATAATCATATGGTATTCTGAAGAAAGTTTTTCTTTGTGCCAATTTTTTTCTAATATCGGAGAGTCTTATTTGTACGATTTCATTCATAGAATGGACGGATAGCGACTTACGGAAAACATATAAAAAAGGTAAAGTGCAACATTTATAGACCGCAAGTATCCGCCAATAAAGGCTCTCAGATGCGGTTTACAGTGCATATTTGTGACTCCCCCGCCATCAAGCGTCTACCCATTTTGGAGACGGAATTACTACAGAAATGGGAGTAAATGACTTACGTAGGATCATCGACCCGTGGGCGGTTTCGAACCCGCGACCTTTCGGTTACGAATCCGGGCTATTGTGTTGATTTATGTACGTGTACAACATGCATTTTGTAGAGCTCTACGCGGTAATTCATTGAAAGACATAAAAACGAAAAATCCACGAAAGTGAACGTGTTTTTAGACTAATTATCGTGTAGTCATGGTCGGTTACCTTGAGACATGGTAGTTTTTAGTGTTGCTGCTTTTGACACTTGGTAGCAAATGTCAGTCGCTATTACATTACTGATTGGTCTTTCCCGCTAAAGTCGCCTCAAACTTCGTCTGCTCCTGGCGAAATAGGCATCCCTTGCAGTGTGGTTCTGTTACGGCTTTTCTTTGCCGACGCGCTGAAGCTGTTCTTTAGATGCTCTTTGGATGGTCTCTATAGCGCCTACCTCTACGCTTCTCGCCACCGTATTGTAATTATACTAACAGAATTAATGTATCGACTTATAACTGCGTCAATGTGACAGTGATTACCAACTTTCGTGACCCGGTTTAGAAACATTCACTCACCGTGTAGATGACTTCTCTGGCAGCATCCCTTTGTCACCTCCTTACAGCACACATAGTCTTTAGGGTAAACGACGCAGCCGCAGTTCCATCCCCACCCCCACCAGCAACCCCACCACCACTCGAAACTTGTTGGAAGTAATTCGTGATTATCTATAGAGAAAAGGACGATAACAAAACAAATTCTTTCACTAATGAGCCTGGGACGTTATAACAGTTGATACTTTTAGCATTATGAAGGGCTTTTTTCCAAAATATAACATCGTTTGATTCAAATAATTGGATTTTCTCCGCGTCGTCGTGCACGACATGGCTGAACAAGAGCACGTTAGCATACTGATCTGAGCAGCTATTAAGTTTATAAAACACGAATAATAGATTGAGACACCGACTTGCCAACTCGTCCACAGTCAGTTCGGACGCTGTTTGCTCAAGTAATAACCCTCTCTAAAATAATGGAGATCTAGTTTAATTGAGGCCACTGTGTCCAATCCAGTCCACTTTCCGCCGCAAACTCTACTCCATACCTCGTCTAATCCTCAATAAATCCGCATCCAAACAACATCCTTTCTAATACAGCTGGCATCCCCTCTACTCCAGCCCTCACTTATGACCTCCTTCAGTCCACATGTCAATGTCGCATCAAATCCAGCCCGCATCCTGTACAATCAGCTCATATCTCGTCTAAACACACGCCCTGTTGAGCGTAGAAATAAATCGAACGATTTCAACAATATTAGAATACGTATAAGATCCAGAACAACGCCGGTTTTGTTAACAAGTTCATCAAAACTCTGCTTTATTGATAATCACGTGATCCTTTTACTAAATTGCTAAACAAGGCTGGATACTCATTATGTTTGATGCGCGGTAATTCAAACTTGCTAGAATAAAAAAAAATTGAGTCACAATCAATTGTTATACAGCGATATTATGTTTTTGGTTTCTTTTCACTTAAAGTCGTATTTTACCGAATCGTGGAGGGTAGCGAGTCGATTCGACAATCTGCAGGGAAAGTGCCATCTACAGAACCTTATCAGAAACAGAATATGCTACCGAGATAACTCTAACCGCGTTGGTGACTTGTAGCTGTAAGTAGAGCAAGGACAACCGATGTCATGACCTTCGCCATCTTTTTTATCGCGCGTCACTCGTAGCTCATACGGTCGCGGATGGTAATCAAATAACGAGATACGCCGTCGCCAAACGGTTGTTCTATACGTATTATCTACGCGAAATGTCTATTGTTCGTAGCAGTTGTTAATCGTATAATTAAGAAGGTGTACTAGCGATTCTTTTTACGGTTGAATTGATGGGCCTAGAGACATGACAGAAGAGATTTGCTTTTGTGGCTCGATAAAATATAGCAGAAGAGAGCTTCTTCTCATTTCGGACATGTATGCTGGTGCCCTCGGGGGCTATTCGCCCGCATTGTAGCGTAAGCGACGTTTTCTATCTTACAATCTCGTACCCACAGTGCCGGTCACACACGTCGGCTTGCGGGAGGGTCGATGAAATAATAAATGCCAGTCAAATGACTTGTACGCGTTTTTTGTACAAATAGGCCTACATTGGGATTAACTCGTTGTGCGTGTCATTAAAGGCCGTTGTAATAACTCAGTGAAAAATCCGTGGTAAATACGATGAGTTCGTCAATCCTGCCTAATGGAGTGTACCTGGACAACGACAGCTTGTGTTTGTGTTTATCTGAGTTAGTTTATAGGGTGTTACCTTGTAGACAATTCTGCCTTTCATCTGCATAATAATGTTTTCCGTGTCAATCAAAATCCAAATGAAGAAAGGTAACTCCTAGCAAACCCCACTTTGGTTTATTGTTATCTCCCTCGTCAAACATGAAAGAGTATGGTTTGAATTTATAAAATTCCGGCAGATTTTAATCTTAGCATATTTGCAATGGTATACTTAAAAAACGGTAAATGGAGTCGCGGAAAGGTCCATTGTGACTTGATCAAAACCTTCAGATGTATATTTTTGCGAAATAGTTTTATAAGGTGATCGAATGTTGGTTCCTCCTTTATACAATTCATTTACGTGTCCAGAAATGTCCAGGATCCATAAAAAGCGCAGACAGTGCGCTCACGAGCTGTGCCAAAATTAACGATTTAAAAAAAAATTAAATACCGTGCAATAACATCAAATTCAAAACAATTCTGATTAAGTTGAATGAATCACTTTGAATTATATTAATTGATGGTATAGGTTTTTGATTTAATCAAAAACTGAACTAAAAGAGTAATAAATCACAATACTGTGGATATATTTTAAGCTGCCATCTAATTATATGCCAGCATATAAACAAAATTATATCTGTTTTCAATAGACACGTGAATTCGTGACTTGTATTTTTCTGCTGTTTTTCATCAACAAAAATTAGCGTTACATAAATATTATCTCCCTCAAATTCTACTTCAACGCTACTTAATGGCAACTTCTGTGAGTGGTGGTTCTGAGTTAGGGAAGACTGGGCAACCGCTCTGGAGGGGGTGAAGCTATCGTGTCGTCACCGCGTCGTAACCGCGTCGTAACCGCGTCGTCACCGCGTCGTCATCGCGTCGTCACCGCGTCGTCACCGTATAGTTATTTTTTTATTAAAATATTGCATAAAAATCTCTTTTAGCTGATTACAACGAAAGAAAAAACATCACAACGAAACCGATATATATATATGTTTTTATGATGGTGTTCGGCAAGACGGATGGAGACTAGAGGAAGGGAGCTAATGAATAGATTTAGGGGGAGTAATCCCCTAATGAATTAGTTTTCCTACAGAGTTACCTCGCGAAGGCGGGTGCAGCATGAACCTGTGGTCTTGCATTTTTCCTAACCCTAATGTCTAAACTAAGTTTTTAATGGTGACGCAACACAATGTATGGATTTTGAATTTTTGGCATTCAAACGACCGAGTTCACGGATTTGTGTTGATCACGCGCAGTTAGCTCTCTGACTCACCGACTTAATGCCATTTTAC
>WURV02175712.1:0-13835 GCA_011762755.2 Epimenia babai
TTGTGGAGCACGGTGTCGCGAATGTTTGAATCCGCGATACACTCACGACGTTGTTATAGAGCACGGTGTCGCGGATGTCTGAATCCGTGATACACTCACGACGTCATTATGGAGCACGGTGTCGAGAATGTTTGAATCCGCGATACACTCGCGACGTCGTTATGGAGCACGGTGTCGCGAATGTTTGAATCCGCGATACACTCACGACGTCGTTATGGAGCACGGTGTCGTGGATTTTTGAATCCGCGATACACTCACGACGTCGTTATGAGGCACGGTTTTGCGCGTGTATTATTCCACCATGAGACACTCACAGTGTCGTATGTGACCCGGTGGTGCGGATATATGATCTTGTGACGATAATGCCCATAAAATATTTTGCCATACCTAAGTACATTTCGTCTTCTTAACGGTAAACAATTTGTATACGTGCCATTGATATACTTCGTGTTGAACGAACAAGTTTACTCGGTACACAAACCGCAAATTCTCCATCTACATCGATGACCCAATCGAAATAAATCTACGAAATCTCACGTTAACCGGGATGTTCATTATTTTATTCGCCCTAGTCGATTATGTCGGATTTAGTCCCGTGACGTTCGTCGAACGAGTCACGACTAACGACTCGATCAACTCTTTACCTAATTAACGCCGCGAACTTTGTTACGCCGCGCATTCTCAACTACAAACGATGACTCCGAGGTCGCGCTCGGGTTGTGCTCGCTACGCTGACATCTGTAGTTTATTGGATGACATTTCCGGCGGGCGGCCGTGTACCTGCGCTCTATATACCCAATATATCCTCGGTCGGACTCGTATATCAGAAGTTATCGTCTTGCTAATCGAACCAATATATCTGAATACACAATACTGTCATAGGTATAGCCCTTTCAAATGTACAAGCACTCATTAACTACCTTGCACTAAAGACCAAACTAAAATTACTAAAATTTCATTACTACGAAATACAAATCGATAAATATGTTATAAAAAGGTAAAGTACAACATTTAGAGACCGCAAGTATCAGCCAATAAGGGCTCTCAGATGCGGTTAACAATGAAATGTTATCGGCAGCTATTCAGCGCATATACAATACCCCCGATACTCACATATCAGCCGGCTAGGGATAATATCGAGTATCTCCCCATTTTAGAGACGGGTTTACTCCAGCAATCGGGGATAAATGACTTGCTGAGGATCAACGCAGAAAAGTCAACCGGTGGGAAGTTTCGAACCCGCGACCTTTCGGTTACGAGTCCGGTGTTCCTACCACTCAACTAACCCCTTCCCCAAGTTATATAGTAACTGTAGATCGTCGAAGATTGCTCGATTAAAGTTTTTGCAGAGTTATTAGGGCTGAACTTTTGTGACGTTTTTTGTGTGCATTTCCAACGTTTAACCCAAAGTCGGAATGTCTCGTCACCATGGTAACGATGGTCGCGGCGTACGTCACGATTCGTAGCACAACTCTCGTCGCTACCCATGATTCATTCCTTTAGAACAGACACCGTTACCCATGATTCATTCCTTTAGAACAGACACCGTTACCCATGATTCATTCCTTTAGAACAGACACCGTAATACTCGCTGTATTATTTAGAAATTAGTTATTTTATAAGTCGATGAAAATAATCACATTAACCGTCTGAACATTGTAGCTGAGAGTGGCATAACATTCGGGATATTATAAATGACGCGCAAAACCTTGGGAAATAGAATGTATTTACGAAGAAATAACCAGTTGATCAATAATATTAGTTAGCTTTTGCAAAAAGTTGATGAGGAGTTGATCTCTGGTAGAATCACTCGTTTGCAGGCCTCCCCACCCCTTTACGTCGATAGGCATCCCCGATTTTTAGATTTGCACTTGTGCTGAAAAGCTGGGATGTTAACCGCATCTGAGAGGTTTTATTGTCTGATACTCGCGGTGTCAGCATGTTCTACTTGACCTACATTGCGTTTCAGAGATATATCCATGAATTTAGCAGTAGTTAAGCGTGTTTTCCGTTATTATCACGTCGAGATTTCGATACGGTCGAGTCTAGCGCATTGAGAGAACCACATTGTTGGGTCGTATAGAGCCGCAGTTCGTATAATGCTGCGTGTTAGAGGCTAGGACGTGCATTAAAATCTGTCCCTAGTAACAGAACACAGGTATTACGCGAATATTGACATCAAACAAGGCGTCGAGTACGGTTTGAGAGGTAATCAGGTTGGAGACGTGACCGCGCATGCCACGACGCCCTCTCCAGATACGACCGTTCAGCCTGTGGACTGCCGATCGTTAAGAGCTCTGTCCCGCGATAATATATGCCGAGCATCGACGTTTCGTGGAATTGATAAGCAGTTTCACATCGCGAACTGTATATCTCAGCGTTGGTTACAGCGAACAAAGCATCCGTATATTAATCCGTATATCGAGGACAAAATAGTAAAACGTGGAACGAAAGGTGTGAGATATATTTCTCTCGTCCCATGTAGGAGTTAGGTCGACATAGACGCCATATGGAAAAGGCGTTGGGTGTTGATATACAGTAAGTAGTGTGTATTGCTTTGTAACTTTTACGATCAAATACATAACTGACTACTTCTGAGCGGCTCCTCGGTTTTCATAGAATGGTTTTCATAGAATCGCAGTCCGTCGAGCCGTGTTGTGTATTCGCACAGTATTTCATTAGTGAAAGTTTGCGGTGAAGTCTGGCGAATATTCAATCGTACGTCGACTGTTGGCCATCACAAGAATTCCTCCATTTAATTGACACAAATTTCGAGCGAGAGCGGCTAATTTGGGGCGGCCATAGTCCCCGGTGGCTTCGCCAATCGCTGGGACGACGGAACTAATTAGGACGGCAAACCGACCCCAACGCGTAGAATGGCGCCGAAAATTAAATTAATGCGGCGACTACGTCTCTTAGCTCTCCGTACATCCCTTGTGGCTAAGGAACGATATGAAATATAGGCGTGTCACACCCTTACCCCAGGACCGGTACGTTAGGTGGGTATTCGTGAGAGATTGTCACAGCCTGTAATTAGAACGTACGCATTAGACGGAAGATCGTCTCGTGCATAGCTCTGGTTGATCGACAAATCACACGAGTAGAAATGTGGATGGCGCTGGGTAGATATATCGGTGACAACGGGAATTTAACATTACACAACGCTGTTCCAATTGAATAGATTCGAAGTGCCTTTCATAGCCGTGTGTTAAAAGGGCACTATAAAGCAATAAAATTTCATTTCAAATTTCATTTCATCGATATCAAATATGGTCCAAAACTGAGAAAACGCGATACCTGGCCCTTCATCATCATCTTGACGTTTTCATGAGACGAGAATCATTTATTTGTCGGTGCCCAGTATTACGAATGTACTTAAAAGTACGGTAGACACATTTTGCGGACTTAATAGGACTTTATTTGATATACACCATGATACTATAGAATTCCATTTAGTACAAAGCATAAAATCGAACAGTATTAACCGTTATTGATTTAAAACATAATTCTATTAAACATTTATTTAAATCAAAACAAAAATACAATACTATTAACTTTAAAAATTTATGCGACAGAACTCAAAATACACAACACCATGCATTTGTTGCTACTTAGTGTGTCTGACCCCCGCCTTAGTGTGTCTGACCCCCGCCTTAGTGTGTCTGACATCCGCCCGTAAATAAAGCAATACTATGCTTCAATGAAAATTTAGATGACAAGATTCGTCTTACAAAAGTATTATTTGATTGTTTTACAGTTGGATTCGATTGTTTTATGGTAAGATTAAATGGTTTTACGGTAAGATACGGTCATTTTACAGTACGATGCAATCGGTTTGCATTTGGTTATCTTCATAATGTTTAACGCGGTCATTTTACAGTATGGGGATTCGATCGTTTTTACCGTAGTATTCGACTGTGGAGTTCATGCATTCTGAGTTTATTATTCGACAACGGCAACCCGTCGAATTGTGAAATCACCTGTCGTAGAAAACTGGAAGAAAGGTGAGCGACGCTTCGTGAACTATTCTTGCAATGCTGATAGGCCGACGATGCAGGACGAGTCTACGCAGAACACAGCGAGTGTTTACTGAGCACTACAGTTTGATAATCCACCGTGAACGGCGGCACGCGAGGTGGGTGGTCAAACGCGAGATGTCTCCAACACAGCTGCTGTAAGTTGCATTGGCCACGTGAACGAATTATTGGGTGCAACACTGTACGCTCCGAGTCAAATCTGCTTGCAAAATATTCCACACCGCATCCACGCCGTGCAAGCAGCATGCGGAAACGTTGTATGAAAACGGTGCAGTCACGTGACAGACTAGGACAGACTCGAAATATTTGGCGAGATCTTGTCTCGCAGTGGTCAAAGGTCGAGATTTATCGTCACGTATATATGAATAATGGCACAACCATCATGATCGTTATCGGCGTTTTTGCGACAAGATATGGGACCCACCATGTCAAAATCAGCCTGAAGTCTCAATTTGTCAATTAAATGATTTATACATGTCTTGAGAGAGAATGAGGGCAGCTTTCCAATGCTACTAAAATCATAATAATCCACAAAGAGGTAACAATAATATCGGCAAATACATACATCATAGTGGAGAAACTTAAAGTTGAGAAAACGGCGACCAAACATTGTCACACAGTTTAAACTGGTAATAATGCGATATTCTAAGTATATTTCACAGAAAAAATATATTTTTATGAATGTTAATGACTGGAGTACCCTAAAATGGAAAAAAAACAAAATTCCATATTTTTCATGTTGTAATGTATTATTAGCATTTTACAGATTTGGGATTTCCTGACTTCCGACTGATTTTGACATGGTGGGTATTGTCAAATGTGATCCAAGAAAACCACATACAAGCTCCGTATAATCAGATGCATCCCAAAAGAACACATTCGAGCACTATATTATCAATTGTCATCCCAAAAACACGTACAAATGCTCTATTGTCCTATAACTTCTGAAAGAACACATTCGAGCACTATTTTATCAATTGTCATCCAAAAAACACGTACTACAAACACTGTATTGTCGGATGCCTTCTGAAAGAACCCGTAAGAGAGAGCGCTGTATTGTCTTATGCCTTTACTATATATCGACTGGGCGGCTCCTCATTATTGTTGAGTGAACTGTGTACGTCGCGCGGTCAATGAACACAACACAAGATGGGAGTGAGCAGTTGGAACACTGACAACCCCGCCAGTACGATATTGATGGATATAACTTGTCATAACGAATGCTTTCTGTCACGTAGCCGTCTCGCAGTAATCTGAATGTTGCAGCATTACATGTAGTCTGATTTGACAGCAATTTCATGCATGTCGCAATGCTTGAGAAATGGGGGATAGGTGATTGACAGATACGTAGATACGTACGTGGCTATGTGGAGATGTGGGTACATGTGTATGGAAGTAGTGGGTATGGGGGCGTCTGAGTATGTCTACACGTAGGGTGGGTCTGCCTATAGGGCCCCAGGTAGCCCTTGCAGTATGGCAAAATAAAGGTGTCTTTCTTCTTTATAGAGAAATGTATTCCAAATTCCTTTTGGACGGTCTCTCTGGCACTTGCCTCTCCGTACTCTTATCACCTCTTCTCTGAAAAAATTGTTGGTGGTCACAAATTTAGCAGCATGCAACGTATGTGGGTTGCCTGGAGGCTTTTGGTCCCAGTGGTGTGGGCGACCGAATGTCAAGTGTCGGCCTAGACAGCCTGCATCTGTCGAACATGCCGAGTCACTCTTCGTGTGAAGTAAGCACAGTAGTGACCATGAAGCAAATAGCCCGCGTGACGCATTATGCCCAAATAAACACCACAGGCCAGCCTTGTTCAGAGTTGAATCTGGCTCATACCGCACGCAATTCATCCTAAATCGGCCCATTGAAACATACAAATTTACAACTTATCCCTGACATCAACTTAATATTTATGCCATAATTTCTGAATAATCAATGGATTGATCTTGTCAGTATCTGACCTTAGTCGCAAGAAAGATACATCATAGAATATTCAAGAATATTCAGGAATATTCTATGTTTAGTTGTTCCTCGATGTTTCGACCTAATTTTTCATCTCAAAACATGTAAGTAATCCGTAGCGTTAATAACTTCAGTTAATAATTTTATAACTTTTTATAATTTTATTACTCAGTTTTCTAACTTAAAAGCTTTTACGTCCATCCATCATGCCGCATTCGTTGTTATGTAAGGCTTTACGAGGTTGATTTACCTATATACACTTACTATTGTGTTATTAAATATAATTAGTTATCACACGAAATGTATATAGGCGCCTTAGAGACATACTAGTTATTAGGGCGCCTCCAAAACAAATGTATTATTATTATTATTATATAAACACGGCCTGTAGAGTAGTTTTCCTATGGCTCCTTGCTCCTACACATACCAAATTTGATTAGATCTGAATTATCTGCTGTACGGGTATGCTGTCACTGATGGTAAGACATGGCACGATGTGCCTGCAACGCATCACAGAAGCCACTTAAACTTGTCTATTAGTGGAGGCTCGTAATGTGTCAACAGCGCGGGTTACTACTGTATTAGTGGCATCCCGTTATGCAAATATCCGTGCCGTCTAATGTTGCAAATATGAGGTGACTCTGAGTAGCCAAATAGTTGTTTACAGAGTAACGAGTAATCTGACATTTGATCAGTCTAAATCATTCGCCACTGTGACTAAAATTAGTCATTCCATACCAATACGGGAAGTGGACAAAATGCAAAATTCATCAACATATTATTGAAAACATATTCTAAGAAGCTATTTAATGGTCCTTTCACCTTTGACCTGTATTCAGAGTTTGCTGGATGCAAAGGCTATAAAATACGTCTTTCATTAAATCTTTTCCTGGAATGCCCGTTTACTGAAGACTTTCACTGATAATTGAGTATTGGAGTGTGAAGCTATGTTAGTCTAATAACGTAGAGATAAGGGCAATAGCATTTATATAGACAAACTAATTTTATTGATCATAATAAAATTGATCAGTACATCCAGCACCGATAATAGGATGAGGAGGTTGTAAGAATGGTCAGTACGTTCAGCATTGATAATAAGATGAGGAGGTTGTAAGAATGGTCAGTACGTTCAGCATTGATAATAGGATGAGGAGGTTGTAAGAATGGTCAGTACGTTCAGCACCGAAATGCCAAAAGCATTTATGCCACGAGCGAACGTTCTAATGTAAATAAAACGGCGAATGTCGTCATTGTTACATCGCTACGAGTATAATCGCGAGAAATGATTCTTCAAGGACATCAAGGGCACATAAACGTGCGTAGCTGAACAAAACAGCGATTGTGCTCGACTCGGGAGACATGTTTATGGCGCCGGATAAAAGTGCGCCGTGGTGGCGCTTCCATTAGATAATTACGGGTGTGAGGCGAGCCTGCATCGATATCAGACATCTGTGAGTTATATTGAACAGATTTCTATTATGTTTGGCACTTTGCGTCGTAATAAAAACGCTCTTGCTCGTTTAATTCACCTGATATTAGCCGTTGTTCTTACAGTTACATCACCCAGTCGGTTAAGTAATGGGGATAAAAATAATTTGAAGACGGCTAATACGAAGAATCGCATTAGATAGACATCGTGTGAGTGAGACGACACACGTTGTATAACGGGGATTCATAGATCATTGGGGTCAAGGGTCAAGGAGTGGGTAGAACCTTGTATGGGACATGAAATTGAATTTGAATTCGAAGTGATACAGCTTATGTTTGTTTTTCCTCTGGCACTTGTCCGCCGTCTGCTAGTGGCCAACTACCAACTATGAAAAGAGTTATGAATACATTTGCGTGATGTTCTGGAAAGGTTGGATAATTTTGGAAAGGTTGGATTATTCTGGAAAGGTTGAATTATTTTCACTTTTATAAAGATAAAGCGAAACTCTATCGTTGAGGGCAACAGACTCAACGACAATGTGTATCTGAGGAAATTGCGGAGATTTTTATGCTTTATAAACAATTATATAATCAGTAATTAACCAATAGGAGGAATGAGACAATACTTAGAACTTACCAGACCTGAAATTTAAGGCCACATGTATTAATGTAATTAGCGTACACTGTAATTACCCCAAGGGCTATAGTTACCTCATGGGCTACAGTTTCCTCATGGCTATAGTTACATCATGGCTATAGTTACCTCATAGGCTATGGTTACCTCATGGGCTATAGTTACCTCTTGGGCTACAGTTACCTCATAGGCTACAGTTACCTCATGGGCTCGTTACCTCATGGGCTACAGTTACCTCATGGTTATAGTTACCTCATGGCTATAGTTACCTCACGGCTACAGTTACCTCATGGGCTACAGTTTCCTCATGGGCTATAGTTAGCTCATGGCTATAGTTACATCATGGACTAGTCACCCCATGCCTGCTAAATAACTTGTATTAAAATGCCATTTAGCGAGATAAACAAAATAAAGCCTATTGAGTCAGTATAAAGATGTGGAACATCTTTAATTTTCTAATAATCCTGACTCCACAAGTGGAAATGGTGTCAGCGACTCAGTGAATGACAAGTCGTGTTGACCGACCAAGGTATGATTATATAATAGGCTAGAATTAGCATGCCAGCTCTGTTTATGTAAGATGGGGGAAAAAACCATGCGTCAAAGGTCCTTTGGCACCTCGATCAATATATCACCGCCGAGATGTTCCCTGGCAGTAAACAGAATAATGAAACGGGAAAATAACGAAATTGCGATAATACGAGTGGGCGTCGTCGATTCAGTGGGCTAACCGATCACTGAGGTCATGCCCCGAAGTTGACACTGCCTCAACCATGACCCTTGCGAACATTCGCCCGTCGATAAAGAGGCGAGTACTGCATGGTTACTTGATTAGATGAGGTAGAGAGCAAAACTACAGTCCGCGAGCTTCAGGGCTAAACGTGGCCTGGGTTTTTTTCGGATGTGCACCGGTTTGATAATTAATTAACCAACTGCTCTAGCCTGGATTGCATACAGATATTTTTAGCACTATCGTATAAGTATTTGGCTGTATACAGGTTACATATGTTACGTATGGCTGCGGGGTGGACTGACCATGTTTGCTTCATCTAAAACCTCGCTTCAATTGATTATAAACTATATACTGAATAGCCAGAGACGATAATACACAGCTATATATAATCAATAAGATAATGGTAAAATACTACGATCGAGTAATTGTCATGTATTTGCAGTTAATTAGGTACACACCGGAGCGCGTCAGGGTATACGACGATACACGACATAATAATTACTAATCACAAGAATATATATTAAATCACTGTAATTTCCGTACAATATCATTGGTGTTAAAAGCGTAATTTAGGGTAAGAGTGCGTGGTGCTTACTTATGTATAGGTCATTCTATATGCGTATGTATGTATTTATAGGCTGATTACTGGGGCAATCGTTACGTGGGCCATCCTTGGCTCTTTACACAGCTAGCCTAGTTAACGCGACAATTTGATTATCCCCACTTATAAGGGGTGGGGAAAAACATCTAGTGTGGAAAACCCACTTAGTCTGGGCAGACAATTGACCTTCTTCCATTCATGCCACGGGTTACATATGTCGCACACTCTATTACGACTATGAAAATTAATGCTTATGTAGTTGATTACAATAAGATCATGATATAGCGGAGGTAAGCAACATAGAGACCATCCGTAGAGCATCTCAAATACAGCAACGTCAGTGGCCAAAAGTCCTAACAGAAACACACTGCAATGGCCTCCCAGACTCCAATGGGCGCAGGTAGTATACAGGTAAGAGTCGGAATTGAACCAAGGACCTTTGGATTCAAAATCAAACGCTCTAACCACTTCGCAAATTGCTCCAACAGGTCACTCTGACCTAGCCTGCACTTTTTATGATTTCATGATATGAGTGAATTTGGGTCGCTTTATTGTAGGCCCAATCACCTAGTTTTGGTGACCGTGTCCGCTATTGTACCCACACTATGCTCACCTTCATAAAGATTCTGTTTCTCTTAGTAATAACCTATCCTTTCTCATCTATGTCTATTTCCTAACATTTTTTTCCTCGTCGATATTTTTTTATTTCCTTTCCACTGTATTAACCCTTACCACAATGACACCTATGCATCACATTACTATAGGAATACTCTTCTCTGACAACAGAGTGCCAAGGGTTAACAAACATTGCTCTCCATAATTTGTATACAGTGCAGCATGTAGTTATTAGTATATTATTTAGGGCTATGAGAATAGATAAACGATTACATTACAGACTATTAAGAGTTCTTTACTAATGTCAAGTGAGTATGACAGCTAGCAAGTACACTTTGATCAAATATATTTCATTTCATTTACACCTGTAGCCTTGTGTATTCCTACATACTACCTGCCCACAGTCCCACAAATGCGTGACAGGTTATGATTGAGGGCAGTAAGATGATGAGAAACTGCCAGGAGACAACATACCATTAGCACCGAAAATCGCATCGGCAAGAAGCCCTCGTAAAACCACACCCTAGTGGGACACCCACTAAACAGACTCATGGCTACGGAATGACAACCGCAATTACAGTCATTTCAGGAATATGCGAACTCCGTTAAGTCTCCTGTACAAAGTTTTAACACGTGACACGTTAGAAATGTCGGAACATTTTGTATCACGTTGGGATCTTTTACAATAAATCAACAACTGCATCGTCGTCGCGTATTTTTATAGATACCATCTGCCAGTTTATACCGTGGATAAGTGAGAATTCATGATATTTATCTGTACTCCTCGACGGATAAATACATCGGTTGTGTTTGTTGATGGGCTAGTATTTCTCCGCTCCATGAAACCGTGAATACGTTTCGTCTGTGATTTACACCGGATGATGAGCTATCTGACACGAACCAATTACCTGTTTTGGTTTTTAGTGCTCAATTCGTCGTATCAACTTATTAGCTGACGAGAATTTCTCAATAGAATCGGTAAAGACGGTGGTACCACGATACTTGTATGACCCAGTATCTACTAACGTTTCCGCAACCGGCATCCCGGTCAATAGTCAAAATACCGTTTTTCTGGCCGGGATTGTGTCTCGATATAGAGACCGAATCATCGAGATCAAAATATATTTAAAATTTACACATACCGGAAAAATAACAAGTATTTTTACTACATATGGCAGTCTACAGTTTGTGTTTTATGTCAATGACTTTTATGTCAAATTCTAAATGAATTATTCATCTAAATGTACCCGGCTGACTTGATTGACCTCTTTTGCCAGTAGTTGTAGAATTTGCTACAATGCTACTAAAACATAGGACTTCATAGACAGCAAAACGCTGTTTTGAATTGTGAATCGGATGAGGATGGGTCATTAGTGGGCTAACTGCTTGTCACTACCTGTAATCACTTGACCTACTAGGTGAGTGTGGTTCTTTTTACATGGGTCGTTCATATCTAGCGTTACTTGTTAAATACTGTTTAATGTACTGTACAAAACTATGAATGTTAGAAATATTATTAATGTTTTCTGCTACTGATATTGAATGAGCAATAATTATCGTTAGCATAACATCTTGTTTGGGTATTATGTATATTATATGTGATTATACATTATAGCACTGTGTGACTGTAGAAAAAAGACTTATGTAGCTAAGTAGCAGAAGCCATAAATGACCTGGTCTCATTCACATATGATCAAGAATAGGTCTGTCAACTATATATCTATATGTTTATTGGATTTACGCATTTAGGAAAACGCGTATTTTAGCATGTTGTATGTTTTTGGTATATTTCTCAAATAGTGGAATGCCATGAACGTCAAGTACGTGAAAATTTGACGAAAATATAAAATAGCAGAGGGAATTTTGACATTTCGCTGAATATAAAAAAATATATAATTAATCAATTTATAAGAGACCCATTATTGTATTACAACCAACTGAGGCACAAAGGTGGATATCCCCCCCCATGACCGTCTGTATTTAACACCCTTTCGAGAACACACTGATATAAAAAATCTGTCACATGCCCGTGAGGTGCAGATACACAGGTAATGGTAATAAGCAATTGAATTAATTAAATTAATATACACTGTGACGGTATATTTGCGAGTGGCTTACCGGCGCCTGTTATAGATCTGCCAACCTCCCGTGCATCTTCGCAAACCAGCATTTGGCAAGCTGCGCAAGCGGCTTTAAAGTGCGGGATATAAATGCTTAATTTACTCTTTTATTTATTTCCTGACAGAACATATTTTGTTGAATAAAATGTTAAATGAATAAGTAATATCGTAGTATTGTCCCATTCTGGAGCAACCACGTGGAACAAAGGCAATTGTTATTTTCTTATCACCTAGCAGCGTTGCTTGATCGGCGATAATGGATTCGATACGCTAATTTTACCAATTTGATGGAAGCTCTGTACAATCACCAATGGGATTAACGGCACGAGCGGTGACGCCGACCGGACACACAGTGACCAGACACACAGTGACCAGACACACAGTGACCAGACACACAGTGACCAGACACACAGAGACGAGACACACAGTGACCAGACACACAGAGACGAGACACACAGAAACCAGACACACGGACAACGCATCGGTTCTAATCTATACGGGTAGACACGGATCGAAACGTCAACCATCGCTAACATTCCTCAGATACACTGATAGGTAATGACAGTAAGGAAACATCGACCCTTATGGAGTGTATGGATTAACCCTTACCACACCGACAACTGTACATCACATCACTATCGCAATACAATTCTGTGACACAGGTGTGCTAAGGGTTAATGAGGTCAGTTAGTGAGAGAGTTGGTTAGGGACATTGGTGAGTTGGTCAACGAGATCGTTAGTGAGATAGTTGGTTAAGGACTTGGTGAGTTGGTGAGTGAGATAGTTAGTGAGATAGTTGTTTAGGGACTTGGTGACTTAGTGAAATAGTTAGTGAGATAGTTAGTGAGATAGTTGGTTAGGGACTTGGTGAGTTAGTAAGTGAGATAGTTAGTGAGATAGTTAGTTAGGGACTTGGGGAGTTGGTGAATGAGATAGTTAGTGAGATAGTTGTTGAGAGACTTGGTAAGTTGGTGAGTGAGATAGTTAGTGAAATAGTTTGTTAGGGACTTGGTGAGTTGGTGAGTGAGATAAATGGTGAGATAATTGGTTAGGGACTTGGTTAGTTGGTGAGCCATATTAATACTAATTATCAGCCATGTACAGATGAAGACTGATCAGTCTTAATGAAATCAATGTTAATACTTATTATTAGCTGTGTAAAGACCTATTATCAGCCATGTAAAGACTAATTATCAGCTGTGTAAAGACAATACAAATAGTAATACAAATACTAATAAAAATAATGATATGCCATGTATATGGCGCCTGACAGGAGTTAGCGATAACACCGATGTCAATGGTATTTAACATTTATTAACGAGATGCATATCTATGGTATCAGGTGTCCAATGTCTATCACTCCTGAAGTGCCCATAGGTAGTTGATAATGGAAGCAACAGTAAGTTGATGCGGACTTCATTAATGCCCCTGGGTGAAGCCAGACATAGTCGAGTCATTTTATCCACCAGAATATCATCACGCATGTACCCCACGTGTTTATCAAGTGGTCGCTGGTTGTTTAAATTACGTTTTTCGGTCTTCTCGCAACGTGATTATAAATAGCGAGCTTGCCAAAAGGCGGTTGTATATAATGCCCTAATTCCGTACCTCCAATAGTTGAACTGGCTATATCTTACACAACCTGCCCAGTTTACTACCCACCTATTGTTGTTTTTATTGACTGTAGCTAATCATTATTCTATTCATG
>WURV02175723.1:0-13835 GCA_011762755.2 Epimenia babai
ATATAGTTACAATGAACTCCTCTGAGTAATACTGATTTCAAGCTAAGGCAAAAGACATTCAATCTCAATAAAACGCAGCATGACGATGACATGACGACGCAACGTGAATAAACGAAGGTCGTCTAACCTACCTGACCCAGTGGTTAGCACAGCGGGGATTCCCCTATTGTTAAAAATGACTCAGTTCAGTTACCTGAATTCTCGAGTCGGTATGTGGACTCTGGTTCCGGGTGCATAGTGTCAGGGCAGGGGTCTAGGGTCATCTTCTCCGTGAGGAGCTGTGGATTTAGTTAATAATTTCGTTACAATTATTGGCAAATCGACGTATCAGAAGGAGCGACTAAATACAAACAAAGAAGGCGAAAATAACCGAATAGGTGTGATTATTCCAAATGAATATTGTTAATTTGGAAAAGCAATGTTACATTCGAAACTAGCAGATGCTTTTATACTTCGTAAAGGGCCAATGGTACCTAACACAGTGCTATATCAACCTATTTAAACATACGTACGCCAGATGCCGATGGAAAGTGCAATCATTATACAAAATTTGGCCCATTTCTCTCAAAAATATGGCCTAATTGAATCTTACATGTGCCCCTCAAATCCGATGACCGTATTGACTGTGTCAAAAGATCAGCCTATAATTAATTAGCAGACATAAGTAAGCATATATTCCACTCTAGGATTACTGGGAACCTCGAAAAGAGTGTTGTATGTTGCCATGGTGATCTCAGTACAGTTGAGCATCAGACGTTCGCCGAGCAGAGAGAACTGGTTGTGTTTCATCAAAGAGTCTTCCTTGCGTCTGTTGACATTCGTAACTTGTATCTCTACTCTGTATTAACTATATTAGATGTGGAATGTAACATTAGTAAGTGAATTTTAATTAAATATGTATGTATGAATGCCTAAATACCCAATGATCACGGGAACAATTTTTTTGAATATACATTTTTTCGTCATTTAGCTGTGATATTCTTAGGACACTGATACTTTGAACGTTACTTCAATTTCGTCATGACTCAAGTCTCCGTCTCATGGGGATATCTTTATTGATAAATTCATTATCATTATTGAAAAGAATCATGATAACTAAAAGAACCCTATTTTATCGAGAAATTTTTTATTTAAAGAATTTTTATGAACAATGACATGAACAACAGTAGAAAGTCAGACAGAATCTTAAATAACCTAAACAACGGTAAAAAAACCAGATTAACAGGCTTAAGTAAGAAATGAGACTGAATTTGATATTATCAGAATTATTACATTAAAAGTACGGCATTAACTCTAAACAGCAGTTGATTTGGTTCCTATGTAAACAGAAATAATGCAAACTTGTAAGTGCTGCGTTGGAGGAAGAATCCGAGAAGTTTGAGAGACTGAAGACGTAACGCCTCATTCCTCGATGCGAGCAACTTAAATACGGTTCGCACTCCCAGTTTGGTGTCGAAGGCCGGGATCAGAGTGGCAGGGTGTTCGGCCATGAGGCATGTGAGCATTTCCACCACATCCATCAAGTTGTCGTCCTATAACAGAGATGTGTGTCTCAATGGCAATGTCATTCTATGGGGTAAGGATTGTAGGATGTCAAGTTATAAGGAATGAGAGTATTTCAGCAATGTCCGTAGGGTTATGACAAGTGAAGGGAGGGAGACGTACAAATTAACCCTATTTTTGGGGACTGAAAATATTTGTACCAGCCATGACAGTGACATAATTGAAAATGAAGAGAGACAGAAAGAGCTTGGCAAATCAACACACGGGTGGTGATGAGGGGGAAAAGCACAGAGAATAACCAATTAGTTTGTGGAAGATGGTAAGGAAATGGAACACGGAGAGGTTGGCAAATTACCTCATGTATGGAGGTGAGGTAGGATGGAGTGATTGGGCAAATAAGTTTGTGGAAGATGCTGAAGAAAGGGGGAAATACAAAGAGCAGAGAGGTTTACAGATTAGTTCATGAGAGGACATAAGGTAGAAAAAACACAAAGAGATTGCCAATTAGCTCATTAATGGTAGTGAAGTAGAAACACAAAGAGCTTTATGAATGAGATGTAATAAAAAAGTTGATAAATTGAATCATAGAGATATATGGTCAGACAATAAAAAGATGTTGATGAGTTACTTCCTCTAGGTAAGAGAAACATAGAGAGGTTGAGAATTACCTCGAGTAGCGTGGTAAGGTAAGAGTAACACAGAGTAGGTGATGATTACCTCGTATAAGGTGGTAAGGTGAGAATAACTCAGAATAGGTGATGATTACCTCGTGTAAGGTGGTGAGGTAATTGAGCATGCTCTGTAACTCGTCTTCCAGGATTCCGTTACCCTTCAAGATGAGCTGTCTTGTGTAGAGCAGCATGAAGCTGCGTAGCTTTAGAATCTCGTCGCGCGTGGGTCGCGGTCCGTCTGCGTGAAAGGAAGCGTGAAAATTTGTTATCTGTGTAATTCTGCCAACATCGTACACATTACGAGAATAATGTTGTTAATATCGTAGCTATTATGGGCAGACAACTGTGACGATATTGATGCAGTGATCTAACTAACCTCTCAGGTGTTTACATTATGATTGCCAATCGCTGATAGCAAGTGTAACAGATCTTGAAATGGTCGCACTGTGGAGCATGTGTTACCATAAATGCTGGTGTATAACACATGGGTGATGGTATAAAGTAGTTAACTCGAAAGAAAAGGAGAATGATATGGTAAGGTTTCGATACTACTTTATTAATGGTAGAAAATGTCAGTCGCAATATTGCCTTCTTATACCCTTTTACAATATTTTACAATGACCTCATGACAAATCTCTCTTGATACATTAAGAAGTTGCCGATTTCCTGTTCGAAAAGTGCAGGAAACATCCAACATTTGCGTGAATTTAAACTTAACCTCTTAACTTAACATGAACATCCGCATTGCAACTAGAGCGCCGTTGATGCCGGGAAAAAAGTGAGAATGCAGTAGCTGAATGGGTAGAGACTTACCTACACCCTTCGGGGTGATGCCGCTCCGATCCTGCGGGTTCACCACCCAGTAGTAGTACTTGAGTGAATGCATGGTCTGCAACACGGAGCTCACTCGACGCACGTTCGTGTAGATCTGTGACTCGATAAAATCCGTGGCCAGGTAGCAATAGAGCTTCGTCTGTACCTGTTGAGGTACGGCGTCAGAGTGCAGTAAGAACTCGTCATTCGTTAGTCAGGTGAGTTCCCGATACGAAACGAGAACTAAATCATAAACAGGAAACACTTTGGAGAGCAGGGACCTCCGCGGATGTGGCTTAGTCCTCCGTGTGTTGCGCATCGAATATTTTTTTTATTCCACATCAAGAAACAATTAAGCTGAAAGCTAAACTTATATTCACCAGCTCTTAAATGGCAGACTATACTCATACTGCGATAGGCGGTTCTTGTGAAGATTTTTTAAAGAAAATGTTAACACCAAACTGAGGGATGGACGGATGGACGGACAACCTCCGATCAGAAAAGCTCACCGAGCATGATCTTAGGTGAGCTAAAAATAAGTGAACATCCGATCATCAGAGCATACATACCTCGATATCCGAATGAATCCACAACCCGGGGTTAAAGAGGATCCGATCAAAAATGTTCCGGAGAAGATTTGGATTGTTCCCAGATACCACAAGGTACTGCGTGATCTTGAGGAAGGCATCCAAGACTAAAGGGGTCAAGTGTTCTCGGCTCGACTGGAAAAAATCAATGACAACCCTGAAGTAAGTTACAGAAAGTTCCCTCGCAGATGGGTTCTCCCAGTTTGTATTATATGGCCATGCCATAGAGTTATGTAAGAGCTTCTGGCCTCTGACATCGCTGTGCTTCAGATGCTTTCTCAATGGCAATTTGGATGTTCTCTATGGCGCCAACCTCTCCGCTATCTCATCATCTCATTACATAATCATGATCTATCAAAGATGTAGCTAAGCTTGCGACAGATGTAGGATGACTGTTGTTATTTGAATAGCATAAATAGACAATAGTCTACTGTCTGTTCAGACTCTGTGATTTTCTCTAATCTGCGTACATTGGCTATATTTGTAGATGATGGCCTAAACAATGATTTAATGCACGCGTATTGCTACAAATATATTTATTCCGGACTAAATTAACTAACACAAGAATCATATATGTAATCTAATTGTAATCTATAAAACTAAAACATGAAACTAGTTTTGTAAATAGCAAGGTATGGCCTACACAACGATTACCTAGATAACCAGTATTTTGTTAACTATTGCTACATATATATATATACATATATTTAAAATATCCAAATTCACTAACGCATCACTTAACAGGTGAGCCGAGCCGTGCCCATAAGTAACGCTGACTAAATTGCTGACATAAGGACATTAAAAAAACGCAATTTAAAACTTGCGCCAAAATAACATTGGGCACCGTAAAAATTTCCATACATGATGGGCATAAAATTTTTTTTCGAAAAAACCCTGCATTTTATGAAATATCACATTAGTAATGAACAGACAACAAAAATTATCACATTCTGCATCTTATATGTTGATATCTCACTTAGATGTCTACTTATTTTTGAATACTGCGACCTTGACCTTTTCAAGGAGGTAGCTGATAACGAGGAAGCCTTTTGTCTGAAACATCTGCTGCTGGATCGTGGCTGAGCTCTCGAGAAGGTCGTGCAGCAGATAGATCAAGGTCGAGCTGTGGTGAATGACAGATGTCAAGTTCACGTGAAGACAGTTGATCAAAGTGCATGACATCAGTCACGTTATGGTCAAACAGGCCAAAGAAAAACTGCGGCTCATCGGCCGAATATAGCCAGTTTTTTCTGCGAGCTATTTGCATAAATATATTAGTGACTACTTTCACAAGTGCTTCTGAGTTTGTAAAACTCAAAGATAGGCAACTCGTAGTACTCATGCTTTAACCACCTTCGTAGATATTTCAATTTCTATTCTAACTTTTTATTTCTAACCCATGTCCTTTTGCCAACAAATTTTTTCCTTAATGACATTAATCTCATTTCGTTTCCATTGTATTGTTTTGCTATCTATAATTTGTATAGTGCACAGAGAGATAATTTTGAATAAATTATACCTGGAAATAGATTGAGGATTACATTACAGGCTTAGGCTACTAGGTGTTTTGTTAATGAAGTTAAAGGTGTTTGACAGTTAGGCAGATAAGCATCATTTATCAAATCAATTTCATTTCATTCTGCCGGGAAAATATAAATTGATAGATAATAATTGTATGTATGAATATCGCCGTGGAATAACTGATGAAAAACCAGCAGAAAATTGTAAATAACATTTCCTTGATGTGATTCTGGGCAAAAGTTTCCTCACTTCTTGGAAGTAAAAGGAGGAAATTTGTATGGCGCACTATTTAGTCACTCACACTGTCAAATTTTACTTCACAAGTCATCTTTACAAGTCTTCTATAACAAGCACCGAAAAGTGTTTTAAAGACTGATGCATAAGGCACTTTTTTGTAACACGCATCTAAAGGTGCTTTACAAAGCATTGGAAGAGTTACTTCTGGAACAAGCACCAAAAATTGTTTTAGAAGTCATTGGGTAAGGCACTTTTGCAACAAGCACAGAAATATGCTTTACAGGCTATTGGAAAAAGTACAGTAACAGATACCAGTGAGCCTCAACGTCCTTTGACAGTTGCCATTGTTGGTAATTTTTACAGTAGTTGGCAAAAATACGACACTCACCAGACAGTTCATAATAATGCAGCTGGAGAGGAACGCACAGAAAAAATCTATACCTCTGATGGGACATGAACCTAAGATTTTCAGCTTTCAGCTACAGGGGCAAGTTTTCTCCTGTGCATTAAGGTATTTAACACAGGTTTTGATATTTGATACTGATATTTAAAGTCTGTATATCATACCAGCGATATACACAGATATCTGTACAAGCATCACAATAAATTGATTGGATGATTTTTTACGGTGTTATCTATATAAACATGTTTTTTTCTCTCTAGCCATTCCAAGAACCACTTGGCTATCCCCATTGATGTCATGATAATGTAGAATTAGTCATCAGGTTATAGGTCATTGCTAGTTACCAGATTGTGTAGTCGCGTTTGCTGGGTACATCCGTCCCTGTGCTGACGGGGAGGTCGAGTTGACCAAAGAGAGGGTAGAGAATTTCTATGCCTCCCAGCGAGTGCAGCGCGCTGTGGATCGAGTGGGTGATCACAGCCTTTACATCCTGTTAATGTATGGCGAAGCTTTTGCATTCTGTCTCATCGCATTGACCCAGCAGTCGTGCGGTCCGTGACATGATGCTGAGACCTCGCACGAATTACTGAACTATCATTTTGGTAATGTTGCGCTATGAATGGCATGGGACATGGTTTTCAGATCCCGAACGTCGGGGTTCGAGTTCCACTCAGCCACAAAGTCGCGACACGCCTAAGTGTCGCCCCGGTAGTCACGCGCTCCATGACATATCGTTGATCAATTACAATACTACCATGTTGGTAATGTTGATGAATATTAACACGCATCTACAGAGCTCTCCATGGGACTGCACCACCATACATCAATGGGCTCGTGGCATACTATACACCATCCAGACGCCTCCTATCGCATGACCAGCATCTTGCCGACACGTCTCACTGCCGTCTTTTGTCTACTGATCATTGCTGCTTCTCCAGTCTTGGGCCAAAACTTTGGAACAGCCTACCATCTAAACTAAGAGCACTGACTTCTTTTTCCTCATTTAAATCTATGCTAAAAACTTATTAATAAATAAAGTTATTTTAGACTACTTGTACAGCATGACTGAGAGAATCCTTAACCTAATATTAGTGCTTTTATACCACATTATTATTATATTATTATTTTTATTATTATTAAGAATATTAACATAATGAATAGCATGATGCCGGTGGCTAGTGGTACATTGAGTCCACGACAATCCTCACTGAAGTAAAGCCATCGTGGCAATTTTCGAACAAAAATGTCTTAAAGCCCATCTTTCAGTGCTTCTCATCTTCGCAATGTTTTCGGTATTCATGATGCTATCTATTATTCCACTTGAAGGCAATTCCATTATCTCGCTGAGCATATATATCATGCGTGGAATATTTAGCCAAGCCTGTGATATGTTAGCCAACCTTTTGGCATGGGAAACCAATGACATGAATAGACAAGAGTCGACTATTTGGGTTGGTGCCTGCCTACTTGTATAGACATAGAATGGCCAAGTCGATGAGATTCGCACTTAACCCTTTGCACTCTGTTGTCACAGAATTGTATTGCTGTATTCATGTTAGGTACAGATGTCAGTATGGAAGGGTTAATGTTTGTATTCTATCAACTCGTATTAGTTACTGGAAACACTTGAAGGGAAATAGTGTTATAGATTTCATCATTGCATGAGGTGTATCAGCAGAGATAGACGAGTTATTGGTGATGATTAAAGCCAGGTCCCAATAACTGCGGCTATACTATAGAAGAAAAAGGGAAGTAATTCAGGCACTTATGATATTTAACTCATAACCAAAATGTAACGCGTCAAGAGAAACAGTACTACAGAAGACATACCCCCGCCATCATTGCATGAGGCGTGTGCACGAAGAACGACGCGTTTGTTTTGGGTGATGATTCGAGACACAGCTGCCCGTCACATGCGATGGGGTTGTACATGAATACAATGGCCGATGTGAGGCGCCCGTCAAATAGGATCTACGGCACGTAGAAACAGTTAACGCTAGAAGTATATTACGGAGGAAAACGAGATCTATGGCAAGCAGGTACAACAGTTGACATGTCATAACAGCTTACACCAGAAGTATATTACAGAAAACGAGATCTATGGCACGCAGAAACAGCAGCATACAATTATTCAAACAAAGTTTGCTTATCAACTCATGATGACAAAACTTTTGGCAAGTGAAATTACATTCCTCTCCCAGAATTTTATACTGAGATAAGTACTCTTTCAATTTTACTGGTTTATAATAGAGCAACAAGTATCCTACTACAATATTGTACATTTATGAGGCTCTTCACACAAACTAGACTGTGTATTAAGTTGATGCTAGCAGAGATCACCCAGTCTACTGGAGTGTGGAATAAATGCTTTACATATGAATAATGCCTGCTGTATGCACACCACTCTACCGTACATACAAGGTCATGCTCTACTACCACTTTTAGAATAAATGGCTATGAATTGACAAATTATACTCTATAATGATACACAGTCAAAGATAGGTTATTTATAGCAATTAAAGCTCAACTGTCACTAACAAAAAACATGTACTTATACAAAGCGTCCCCCCCCCAAAAAAATGCAAATTTTTTTCAACGACCTGCTAAACACTCTTCTGGAACATTATAAGCACTTAGAAAACTTAAGTTTGTTGAGAAAATTGTTTAAGGCAAAATTACAAACATTGACATAAATTACCTCCCCTTGGTCCACTGATAATATGCTAACAAATCTAAAAGAGACATCCCTAGGAGAATATCTGCCAAATGTCAAAGCTCTAGAATAAATGGTTCTTGAGAATATATTTTAGGAAATGTTTACATCGGCCGGACAGATGGACACCGAACGGGCAGATAACGGACGAAACCCGATCAGAAAAGCTCACCGAGCATACAGGAGCTCCAGTTAGCTAAAAATGTATGCTGTATATAAAATAATGAAAAGGCTCACCTTTTTATATTGTTCATTAATATGCGGTCCACTTTCGGAATCAAATCGAAATTGACTCTGCAAAAAATAATGATTGGCTCAATAACTGAAAGGATAACTCCGCAATTTTCCAGCAACTTCCGATATCATTACAGTAACCCATACGTTAGCCAAATCGGTGTCTATAATGGTCCAAAACAAACTGTACCTATGATCGAGTGTAAAACTGGGTCTATGCGTACATGAGATTTAGTGTAAATGCAGGTGAGAGGGGATTAGCAGTTAGGATTTTGTGCAAATGGGGAAATTGGGTGTCTGAAAATACATAGGATTTATAGCAAATGGGAGTCCAGGTAAACATGTGATAGCTCAAGGTATCCTTAGAATTGAGTGTAGAGCATACGGGTATTCTTAAAACATAAACATGACTACACAACTCCTTATGGACATATTGTCCTATAGTAAAACCGAATGAGTATTATTAACGCATACACTGCCATGGCAGACACGTGAAATACAAATATTTCGGAGCACGGAGGCTTCATGGAAATGTGTTGAGTCAATCGCATTTCTCTAGTGGCAGTTGTACGACACTATAAATACATTAGAGTCTTTTGTTAGGTGTGACAAACCTTGTAGGCGGGCCCCAGTTGGTAAATAGCCGCGACTTGTGGCTGTGTCAAGGCATCACTAAACAGGTAGAGAGTGGACATCTGACCGCAAAATGTCCCGTCTTGATCGGCTTCTCCATTGGTACCGATGACGCATTTATCAAACACCTGATGTCAAAATAGAGATACGATGTGTTGTTTTCCAGGTGGGAGTAACGAGCTCACGTGAGGGCAAACAATGGTCCAGATATGCTGCTTACGGGTGTATGCAAAGGTGCATTCACGTGTACTTATAGGTTTGTATGAATAGAATCGATAAAAGGTTTGTGCGTGTAGCGAAAGTGCGACATTCATAGATGGCAAGTATCAGCCAATAAAGGTTCTCAGATACAGTTTACAATAATCATGTATGGCAGCTATTCAATACATATACAATACCTTTGTGACACTCGCGTATTACCCGTGGCCGTAATATCAAGCGTCTACTCACTTTAGATTCTGATCTGCTGCTCTCGAGCAATTGTGGATAAATGACTAGCTGAGGATCATCGCAGAAAACCTGATCAGAGGTCAGTTTCGAACCTGCGACCTTTCAGCTACGAGTCTAAGGATTATCGTTTACAAGTCACTCAATTATCCGATTCCAATGAGTGATCTCATTCTCAATGAATGAATCTGTGGCAAAGTCCTCTTCGGCGGTGTTCAATATAGGTCAGGTCTACTGCGCATTCTTGGCATGGGATTCCCCAGTCTGCGAATACCGTCGTCTGACCTCCGGAGACAACAAAATTCGAAAATCTCATTGTTGCAGATTCTACGACATCGCGCATTCTATTGGTTGAAATTGACTCCGAACTGTCAAATTGGACTCGGTCAAGGTCACAACACGACCGCCGTTGCAGATTGAAATCGTAACGTGCTTTTACAATCTACGAGTTTGACATGTGGTGACCTACATTATCACATACACCGCAGAAGATGATTCCGCTGAAGATTCTTAACCTCCCTATTACTGTATAAAGCATTCAGTGAAAGTAGGAAAGTAAATGTACTCTGTCTTCTCACAACTTGCTTTAAGAAGCACGTAAAGATCCCGGTATTATTATTATTATTATTATTATTATTATTATTATCAAGTGGAAGGACTAACATCGCTGGTGCTGACGGGCCACGACATGTCGGTGAATGAGACAAGCTGCCCGTCGATGTAACACCGCAGTTCGGACTTGCTCCACCGGTTGTAGACGTGAACCAGACTCACCATGTACCACTGTGGAAAAACAGTTACATGCACCCAGGATAATGTACCACGCGGTGAGTGGTGGTCAAACGTGTCATGTGGTCAGTGGTGGTTAATCGATATGCTCGCCTAATACAGAGTCACATGTCAGTGATGGTCAATTGTAAGACACAGCTCGTATAGTGTCACATGGTCATTGGTGTTGGTCAGTGTAGGGACATTTCCAACTTATGGTCACAATGTCATGACTCATAATCAAAATCATAATTTTATATTCAATAATAATAACAATAATAATAATAATAATAAAGTTCATTTAGAGTGCCATATTATCCCTTGGTCAATGATGACAAGATGATGTCGACGACACTTTAAAATGTTACGACCTAAAAAACATAAACTAATGCAGTTATGTGTACTTTGAGGAGTACTGAAATGGGTAGTGGTGGTTTTAAACTTGGATGAACTTATACAATATACACATACTTACGGTGATGACTTTGAAATAAGAGAATTAAATGTAAATACGTAACACAATGTGAACTAAGAAAACACATCAGAATTATGCAGTAAGTCTATGTGTAAGCATGGGTGAAGAGGAGAGTTTTGAGTTTGGATTTGAAGATGATGAGAGTGGGAGATTTTTCGATGTCAAGAGGGAGAGCACTGAAGAGTCGAGAGGAGTTGAAGCATATATGAAGGATATTTGATGGCGTTCATTTCCATATACTTCAATGATGCCATGTACGGCAAGTATAAGTTTGTGGGGCGAAGAAGGTGACAATGAGTATATTATATATAAATACTATACTGTAGGCCAATACTGGTATATCTTGACTGTAGACTGTATGCTTGCAGAGAGTTGTTATGTGCCGATCTGTTTTAGTGACACGTCTGGTTTTCGGCGTGTGTTTTAGAAGTGTCTGTCATATAGGCTCAGACTGGGGAGCATGTAACTATGATCGTTCTCATCAGAGGGTGAACCACACCATCGAGATCCGTTATAGCGTCCACCCAATAGTGACCTATATCCGGTGATGTTCGACAATGAGCCAATGGCGTGGCTACTTTTACTTAAGCCGTAACACCGAGAACACGAGTAAACGAATGAACGAAAGATTAATAAATTTTTTTTTTATTCACAATTGTCTTTCGACGAGAGGAACTCGGCCATTTTAGCTCAGTTTGTGACGCACCCGACAGGGCATTCTGAGGTCATAGGTTTGAGCCCGATTCAAGGCGAGACTTAATTCATGTATTTATATATGAGTCTTCTTGCAAATATATTATAAGTTGGAAAAGCTCTTGTCCACAGTCACAGATAACCATATTTGACAAGTTCTCTTACAGGACCTTATAGACAGAAGGCGAGCTTGACTTTAATTAGCAATTCAAATAATCTGAATACTATATCACAGGAGAGGAAGCTATATAAGATACCACAGTGGCCACTCCCTTGAATGCTGGCTACAATATTTTATGATAATAGAAATTATTTTAGTTAATAGATTATTTTAGTTAAAAGACATCGTCGGAGCAAACTGTATTATGAAATAATTGGGTCTAGATTAGATATTGTATCAAGACAATGTTCATCACCTTTCTCGGCTGAAATTCAAACTTGACGCAGTGCTGAAAACCTTTGCCCTTGACCTTCATCGCGGTCACGATAAGCGAGCTGCCGATGAAATGGGCCGAATACCCGAGGCCCTTGCTAGTACGAAAACTGTAAAAGAGCAATCGTGATTCAATAAAAATATATGATATATTATTATTATTATTATTATTATTACAGTGGCACTTGATAGCTTTACTGTGGAGCAGTTAGTGTAGTGCTTAGATCGTTGAGGTTGCGTTCAAAAATTTAAAAAGACCTCGATCAATTCCCACTCTAGCCAGTATACTACGTGGCTTTTATCGAGCAAAAAGTACCTTAAACCTGGTCTACCTGTGGAGGTCTGGGAGGCCTTTGTAGTGTGGTTATAGACATGATGGTGTTTCAGGTGCTTCCTGGATGGTCTCCATGACGCTTTTCTCACCGCTATCACGTCGTCTCAGTATAATTAATAATTAACTCTCGCAGACTTAGCGGAGTGTGCGGCATTGTCTAAGTGGTCGGTAGGCGTTTGGAAGCAGCAGCGTGAAGTGACAAAGGTCAACTGTCTGCCCAGACAATAGGCATTTGGAAGCAGCAGCCGCGTGAATTAGCGCTGACAAAGGTCAACTGTCTACCCAGACTCGGTGGGTTTTACCCTACGCTGTTTGCCCCCACCCCATATGTGTCACAGTGGTTAATCTATTTGCCGTGTTAATCACATAAGCTAGTTTTGTAAATTGCCATAAATGACCTAAACAACGTTTATCTTGGTAATCAGCCTATTTTTAACTAAGCGTATTGATG
This sequence comes from Epimenia babai, assembly GCA_011762755.2. Classification (NCBI taxonomy): domain Eukaryota; kingdom Metazoa; phylum Mollusca; class Solenogastres; order Cavibelonia; family Epimeniidae; genus Epimenia; species Epimenia babai. The sequence goes on from WURV02175723.1 coordinate 12,917, forward strand.
CTTAGTAAAAAATAGGCTGATTCTCAAACGTGCGTCACATGAATGAACTCCGAATTGCCTTCCGTGTCATTTCGTCTGCAATCTTTTTTTATAGGCCTATAATATATATACCATCGCGTACATCTATTTAAAGATCTATATAAAATTATGAATTCAATGCGGTAGATAACAAGACTATTTGGCAATGATCACGTGTGCTATTATGATACTTGAAGTTATAAAGTATCTGATAAACTGATAAATCTATAACGGTGGGCAGCCATGTTAGTCGATATAATGACCCGATGACACAACAAATTACGTGAGAACTTGTGATCAATAAAACTAGTTCGTCTATATAAAAGGTGCTGCCTTTCTCGAGTAATAATTAATTTATGGCAGATAGATAAAGACTGAGAATCATTCGAACATTTGATTGATCACGAAGGTCTAATGAGATTGACCAAACTCGAAGACCACGGGTCGTGTATTGCTTTCGATAGATGATCAAGAAATACAGATATATATAAAAGAATCGTGATTCGTGGGAATGATTCGACCACGGCGCGAAGCGACGTGCGATTGTCGAAACGACGACGCTCGAGTACGGTTCGCCGCTCTCGTCTTATTGTATGTAATCATCGACGAAGATTTGGTGGAGCGCGCCGAACAATCTATTGACATTCTAACTGGGTGGCGGGAACTGTCTGGCCTATCTGCCCCGCGTGACCGGTTGATGGTCGGTGTACGGTAGGCTGGTTCCACCACCGTAATAAATTCAGAAACAATTCAATAACTGCGGCAGTCTCGACTGGTCTTGGAAATGGATTACAAAGAACTCGTGTGTTAATCTTAGCCGATTCTAATTAATCACAACATTTGTAACGTTAAAAATTAAGAAGATGAAGAGAATACAAATTATTGTTTTATCCAGCTTTAT
>WURV02175734.1:0-13833 GCA_011762755.2 Epimenia babai
AGACTTTAGGTTGACATTAATACTGCAGGTGGACACTAAGACTTTAGGTTGACATTAATACTGCAGGTGGACACTAAGACTTTAGGTTGACATTAATACTGCAGGTGGACACTAACACTTTAGGTTGACATTAATACTGCAGGTGGACACTAAGACTTTAGGTTGACATTAATACTGCAGATGGACACTAAGACTTTAGGTTGACATTAATACTGCAGGTGGACACTAAGACTTTCGGTTGACATTAATACTGCAGGTGGACACTAAGACTTTAGGTTGACATTAATACTGCAGGTGGAGACTAAGACTTTAGGTTGACATTAATACTGCGGGTGGATACTAAGACTGTAGGTTGACATTATTACCGTGGAGAAAACCACAGGAAAACATACCCTAGCCTCTGGTGTGACCCAAACCCCCTTGCTTCAGATAACCGGTCTGGTGCTTTACCAACCGGTGTGAAAGTACCAGACTGGTTATCTGGATGTTGTCAGTTAATATTCAGGTTAATACTAATAGAGGTCAAAACTAATACTACAAGTGAATAGTAACGATGCGGGCCAATACAAATATAGGTCAACCCTAATACTGTGAGTGAAAACTAACAGTTAGTCAATGCAAATTCTATATATTTATATACAAAATTACCAAGAAATCATATGTATGTTTTATGCATATAAATCAATTCAGTGTTAAAAGGAAATGAAAAAAAACATAATTAAAAGCAGTTGTTAGTTTGAGAGTTGCGGCAACGTACTCTTGGGGTAAGAGCAAGCCAGGGTAGCCGCCGATGTAGATCTCCTTGTTGATGGACAGGTCACTGAGCGTGCCTTTAGACCGGCCTTTACTAACTGCAATGCCATGTGATCCCATTGAGGTCATTGAAATAATTGTGGCAATGATACGCGCCGCACGCCGCGTTTCCTTAAGTAGGTAAAATAGTAAGTCAATGCCCAAATAATTATCGAAACAATACAAGTAGTAAGAAATGATTAAATTGCATGCGGAAATTAAAACTGGGAAAAAACATCCGCAAACGCAAACGTTTATAAAATCAGTCAGTGCACGATTTTTTTTGCATTTGCGCTCGGATGCAGATAGGTTTGAAGTGTGATTTTATATACCTCCAGTAACCTTTCCTTTTCATTTGACGCTTCACTTTTAGTTGAGTGTTTTTTCTTGAAATCGAAAATTCCACATGCATCAAAAATAAACCGTGATGAACTGAGGAAGTTGATTGAGTTAGGGAGGGCCAAACGCCCACAGACTACAGAAATGTAGTACTGCAGCCCAATGTGTGGACAAGTATTGCCAATGAAATGGCACCAGCGACCAGGAGAAAATTGTGACTGCCAGTTTAGTGTTATTTTATATATGCTTTGCGGATGCCGTCTCAGAGAATGCGGGATGGTATAAATGGATTGTTTTTTCGGACATAAAGATACATTGGAGGGAGATGCACAGAAAAAAACCTATACCTCTGATGGGACTCGAACCCGCTTTGCGTGTAAAGAAACGTGGCGTACATCTTTATTATGTAGCTAATACCTTATAGAGCATTAGAGCATAAAAATACATAATAAACATAAAAATACATAAATAAGCATAAAATACATAACAACAATAGGAAATGAGCAAGATTTTCGTGCTTGAATATTGAGAAAGATTTGTCGTGGAATGGTTTATTATACGGGATATAACAGGGCAATGTTGTACGTGCGACTGACATTTAATTATAAAGTAGCACTAAAACCTCGCCTTTACCTTTACCTTTTTTTGCAGTGTGATGAGTGATGAATTATCGCGGTGCCACCACGGGAAGTTCGAGAGTGTCGCAGAGACGCGGAGTGTTTATTTTTTCATCATAATCACAACGTAAATAGGTGACGATTGTCTCATTCTCGCCATAGGGACGGGGCCATGTTTAGGTGGATAGGGGAATATCCGAATGTATACATGAGATATAGCGTCCTGTTGGATATAATAATGAAATGCGGGAAGATTTAAACGTAATACCGTGAATTACTGGAAAATTTATACGTTGTCAGTTGCCAAGTATATTTTGTAGAATACCTATGAAAATTTTCATCTACTAAATAAGCTTTGTCACAACTTTTGTTGAAATTAAAATAAAATAGGTATTAGATAACTGAAACGTGCTTTACGTTATTTGTGATATTGAAATATGTCGGTGATATAAATTTTGTGTTTAATAATTTTACAGTTTAACGCGTCACGTGTTTTTCGTGCCATGGAGGGCTGGTGGACAGCTAGGTACGGCACTAAATCTGACCTCGGTCACTCTTCTAACCCGATAAAAGTTCTTTTACGTAAAGATAGATCAACACACGATTGCAGACATATTCGCCAAACAGGTAGATCTTTTGAAACGAGGAAGAGAGAACATATGCGAAACGTAAGACTGGACAATCAAGGATCCCATATTGCTAACCACACATGGCATCTCAATCATAAGGATGCTTGAAGGCAGCTGCCGGCGACGTCACACTTCAGAGTCGTGGCCGCTAAGATAACACACGCCGGCAACTAAGCTACATAGCTACCACAACAATACACCAACCTTCTTCAAAAGTAACAACACCGCCATTCGGCCTTACTCGCTGATTTTATCACATTGTATTTATTACCGATGATGTCTAATATATAGTTGACATCCTGTCCCTTTCTTGATTTGTTATCGAACTCATTCTAGGATTTTATAGATAGACCCCATAATTATTGATTTCTAAAACTAAATGCGGATCTAACAAATTAAAATAGTTCCCTTTAAAGACTTTTAGTTCTATTTTAAATGTCTGCGTTTATCTAACATTCATCTATTTAAACTAATACATTATACTTATTAGAAAAAATCCCCCGATATACATTGAATAAAGGCCAAATGTTCCTAACACCGCATAATAAAATGAATATAATTACAGTACAAGTCACTTGTTATTTGGGCTTGGGTACATGTTTGAACACCGTATTCACTCTATTGACAAATTTGCATTCTTCCGGTAGCCTATATACCCTGCTGTTTGAAAGAATGTTAAGGCACACAAATGACTTCGAAAAATGTCGTATTATCGGTATTTTGCCAAAAAACCAAAAAAATTCATATCAACCCGGATAAAACTGAGCTCCTGGTAATCTCTTCTAAATGTCGCAATCGTCCTGTTCCCCACATTTCAATAAACTTCCTCGGTACCGCTGTTTATCCATCTGATTCTGTAAGGAATCTAAGTGTGATTTTTTATACCCTCAGAATGCCATCACCATCCACAGAACAATTACCGCTTACTAGTCTTTATAAATAACTATGTCGTCATTATTATTATCGTTATCGTTATAGTCATCGTCATCGTCATTATCATTATGTGATTGGAATTAGGATAGCCAATGTGGTTATATAAATAGCTGGAGAGAAATGCACAGGGAAAAACCTATACCCCTGATGGGACTCGAACCCACGACCCCCAGACAACCGGTCTGGTGCTCGACCAACTGACCTGCAGGGACGAGATTATTCAAGTGCATTTTAGGTCTTTAACACCGTTTTTTAGAACAACTGAAGTTTAAAGTCCGTATATCATAGCCAGCTATATACACAAATATCTCTAACAAGCATGATGGTGGACTATAAATTGATTGGCTGATTTTTACGGTTTTCCCATATATATGTGATGGTAATTAGGATAGCCAATGTGGTTATATAAATAGCTGGAGAGAAATGGACTTTACGGACCTTAAACATCAGTGTGTATGTCAATGTCTGATTTTTGGCTCCTATCACTCTGGATATGGTTAGGCTTTAAGATTTTTCTTCTGCAATACTTATCTGAGCTACAGGGTACGCTGCGAAGTGCCATTCGTAAATTTCCTCGCGCCGCCCCATAATGCCGCTGCTATATAAGATCATTATTGTAGCTAAACTAACTGATTGTAAATATAATTATATGTTGCTCTAACCAATCAACAGCTAACCGACCCGTTTTATCGCAAGGTGTTCAGTTTATTTGTGCCTGTAATCTCGACTTAATTTGGGATCGTATCAAAGATAACCCATTTCTTCTCTTGCCACGTATCATATCTCACGATTATAGTCGATTCATCTAGCAACTTCAGTCACGAGTAATGTTATGGTTGTATTTAAGATCTCAGAGCTGAGGTTTCTTTATGAACAGAACGGACTAAGTAATTTTAGTACCGTTGCTACCGAAAGTCTACCGAAATTCCAGGTCACGAGTGGCAATTGGCCTTTAAACGACGTAGTCGAAATTCTTATGCAGGATGGCTGCGAGAAATACAGGATGGCGATATTGTCTTCAAGATTGTCAAAACAGCGTGCGTAACTACACAGTTAACTTGATCGTAATGTTTACATTCCACGGCATGATCTGGCCATTCCTTTCAATCGGCGTCACGTCGATAGAGAAACGTTACTCATTGTCGAGCACGCAAAGCGGCCTCATCTTTAGCGCGGCAGAAATCGGAAGGATTCCTATGCTAGTGTTGGTCAGCCACTTTGGGAATCGATACAGCATCCCGAAAATACTCGCTCTTTCTGGCATCGGCATAGCCCTATCAGAATTAGTCATGTCCTTACCGCATTTTATATTCTCTCCGGCTACTTTGGCGACAACATCAGATTCCCACCTTCGGTATTGCATGGACAACTCGTCTAACGATAGCACTGTGCAAAACTCAACCGAAGTCACGGCAGCCGGAAACACACAGGCTTACGGTATGATCGTTGCCGGTATGGTGATGCTAGGAATTTGTGCAAGTCCACTCATGAGCCTGGCAATTACGTACATAGACAACAACGCCAAAGAGGGAAGTGCACCGATATATATAGGTACTCACTTTAGGCACTGAGCCAACATCGATAGTGGAATTTATGTTTGTTTTTAGTTATAGGCTGATTACTATACCCATCCTCTTCCACTCTTTACAAAGTTAGGCTATAAATATGGTGAACATTATAAATTGATTAACCTTACATATGAGGGGTGGGGAAACACCTACCATGAAAACTCACTGAGTCGGTTACACATCTCGCACATTCCGCTAAGTCTATGATAGTTTATGGTTAGTTAGAAAAGGATGACGATTAGTGGGGAGGTAACTTGCATAGAGACCATCCATAGAGCATCTGATACAGCAAGTTAGAGGAAAAATCCCATAACAGAACCACGCTGCAAGGGCTACCTAGGGTTCACAGGGGGTTGAGGCGCGTTCAGTCCGAGAGTTGCCCAGGTGGTATACCAGCTATCGCGGAAAATGAATCAGGGTCCTATGGATTCAAATTCAAACGCTCTAACCACTTCGCTACCTGCCCTCGATAGTTGATCATGACGGTATGCATACGAAAATATATTACTTATTAGTATTAACATTACTTTAATATTTTTTCATATAAATTTTTATTATATCAACTTATTAGTGGGAACTACCTATATAAGCATGCACACAGCAGTTGTTTATTCTATATTTGACCTCATTCCTGATCTGGAAACAACCGTTCGAAACGCTTTGTATCCCAGCATGTGTGCATGTTTTTTAATATTTCCAATCATGTTCTAATACGCGCTATTTTAGGTCTGGTCAACAGTTCTTTCCCGATAGGATCGATTTTAGCGACGTTCCTGGGCGCCTATTTCATCTCTATAAATGTCGATCTCTCTGGTTTGTCTGATACAATAATAAGAACAAGTTGCAGTCATATACTTAGTTTTATACATGTTTACATTGATCTATGTCATTTATGTCACATAATCGGTCGCTGAGATCTTACTCTTTATCCCATGTTGCAGTCTCATATTGTCATCCCACCCAATTCAATGAGACCGAACGCAGAATACTGGGAGAATTGAAACTCGTCTAATTTCTTTTTGCTACAATAACAAGTCACTGAGAGCGTATATTCGTCATTTTGTGTTTTAATTGACCATCGAGTTTTGCTTTCATCGGAGTTTTTACTGTCTGAGTTATATATTTCTTTCAGCCACGACTTTGACACCCGCGGACCCGGCGTGGGTTGGCGCTTGGTGGTTGATGATGCTCACCTGTTCTGTTACTGTGTTGTGCACCTCCCCATTCATGGCTTGTTACCCGCGGAGCATAAACAAGAAGCCTCAACTATCGAATTCAACGGAGCTCTCCGAATATGAAAATCTTACAAATAATCCTGACGTACTCATTAAAATTGCGTACTGTATGCTATACATTGTTAAAATCAAGACATAATATCTAAACGATGAGTATATCTTAGTGGAAGGTTTGATGTGTGAAGTGTTTTCCATTCAGTAAAATTTATGTAGTATGCACGCCACAGCGTAGATTTATATCTTTACATATCGTTAATGCAGTGCGTAATTATGAACTATTTGACTTACAACATGAACTTGAGTTGTAATAGTGAGTTACCATGACGCTCGTATACCAAAAAGAATTGTCATTTCAGAATATCGAGAAAAGTGATTTGGGGCGAAACAACCAGGCTGTTCCGGTAGATTCAAATATGAAAGCTAGTTATACGCTAAAAAGTGAGTAAAAGTCTTTTTTCGGGTTTACAGCAAATCAAAATAAATATGCTTACGAGGTCTACCTTCCGTTTCATGGTTTGAATTAAGCATTCCAAGAAACGGCATCAGGCCTACTGGTGACTGGTGGTGTTTTTAATTCAAGACCATTATCTTGAATAATAGAGGAAACAAAAAGAACACCATACATTTTTATTTTTTCTCTTGATCGTGTTAAAGAAAAATGATGGTTATACGTCAACCGCCGTTTTTATGGGCAAATTTCTTTGTATACCTGAGTATTTAAAAGAATAGAAAATTACATTAAATATTTAAAATCTAATTACTCGTATATATCAGCCGTATGCCTAGGAAAGAGCCATTAAACGTACAATCAATGATGACACGATGTTTTGCAAGGTACAAAAACAATCACATCGCAATTACTCAATATAAACAATAGTTTCAGTTTGCTAACAATCAAACTTGCAAAATTACAGTAGAACCCGATGTAAAATGTGTAGATATTATAAAAGCGTGACTAGGCATGTAGATATTGGGTTAAAACTCTAACTCAAACATGAAATTGTTACGTTTCCTACATCAGTGAAGAACAAAGTTATAACAAGTCGGTGAATATAGTTACCCACGTGGTTTTCTGCGCACGAAGATTACTTTTTCTCTGTTCCCAGATTTGCCTGTATCGATCTTCCGCATTGTCACCAATCCCATCTTCCTCACGATCACGATCAACAACGTATTGCGAGACATAGCAACATTCGGCATCGTCGCATATCAGCCAAAGTACCTAGAAAACATGTTCCATATTACAGCTTGGCTGGCGAGCACCTACTCGGGTTCGTTAACCTCGCTGACTTGAGACTACCTTACGTGTTTAAATCATGTCTAGTCACCACTGGTATTGGCTACAACTCATGCAATCCTTCAGCCCTTCCATGATAGGAAATAAGAATAAAGTGCTTGAATAAGGTGAAGAAAGCACTCGGTACGCTACAATTAAATGTTTACAATACCACCGAGAAAAACTTCACAATAATACATCTAATAGACAGATTTGAGCGTTTCACGGTTACTATTGGTCCATTTTGGGAGATTTAGGATTCCTTAAACACTATTTAATAAATATTTGAAATAATGAACATGGGAAGCCTACACGACAGATTTGTGATCCTTTTACAGGTATGGGTAACGTCGCATCAGGAGCGGGGTTATTTTTGAGTTCTATTCTAATGACGAAGTTACGACTGAGTTACCTGTCGACGATTAAGTTGATTGTCATCGCAAGTGTTGGGGTTATTGTCGCCAACATCGGGCAGATGTTTATGGGATGTGAATCAACCATGGTGATCGGTGATATCTATTCCGACGGGTACGTTTTCTAGAAATTAAGGCGGCGTTAGAAACATCATATAGACTGCCGAGCATAATTATGGTTATTACAAAGCTGCGAAGATGTGACGGCAAGCTTCCATCGGTTTCAGGACGAAGTCATGTTATGGTAGTTTAATTGGGTTATTTTGGGCTAGAGGATTTCGTTGTAGGTACGTACAGCCGCAATAACGACAATGTCTTACACTTGCGACTTAAAATTGCTCTACAAATGGACCATAAAATACCAGAAAATTTTCCCGGAAATAAATGATCGACGACATCAACAGCTGTTTGGATAATAATTATTATCTTTGCCATGAATCTTAGTTCAAAATAGGGGACATTCAGTCCCTAAAATAGTAGCTTCCTAGAGTCAACCAAAATGTCTGCATTTTTAAAGGCGATCTTTGTCCTTGGCACCGTGTGCCGACGAGTGCGTCTGTTCGCTGGAAGTCTATTCGCCTCTTTGTGACGTCGGTACTAACATCACGTACTTTTCACCATGTCATGCCGGATGTCCGGTGCCAACCGCGGGGAATATAACACAGGTTTACTTCATGAATTTTGAACTTAATTTCTAGTTAATCATAGTAACTGCAAATTTGTAAAGTGTCTTTGATAGCCATGTGTCAAAAGGTTTCTAAAAGACATTTTATTGTATTTCATTCAAAGATTGTACCGAATTCAATTGTAATTTGTTTTAAAAGCAATATGGCATGTTGCATTGGATACAGCGGTATTGCTGATTCACGGATGCTAGTTAAAAATAGGCTGATTATCATTGCACCTGATGAAGTATACTTGATATACGAAAGCTTGTGTTAATCCTTATAGAGTTAGTCAACAAGGTGTTACCTTTGTATTTTCGTATTTACGAGATGGCTAACACGGCAACCCACACCTTTATGGCTGATTATCACGGGAGTCTTTATCTCGGGCATCTTGGTTCTTGACAAAAAAAGCATATGAATACTTTTGTTTACAAGGCAAACGAATTGACCTTTTTTGACCTGGTGAAAAAACGCGTTAGCGAAAACTGGAGAATCTGGGTAAACAGTTGACTGTTCTCCATTAACGCCACTGGTTCTAAATGCCTACAGCCACTTCGATTACTCTATGTGAATGATTATTCAAAATAATATGACGAGATAACGGCGGATGTTTAGCCACGGAGAGCGCCCAGAGTTCCTTCGAGACAGCAATGTAATAACGGTCCCCCTCTTACATAACGACCACTGCAAAACTGATACCAATATTGCCAGATCCACTAAATTTTCTTGTAGACCCGATGTTTCCTATATGAGATAGCTCGTAAACAAAAATCTCAACGAGTGTAATTCTTATGCACGCTTACATCATTTATAATCTACATACGGCCACGTAAATCACGTCTATTAACAGCCGCTGTCAAGCTGTCATTGTGCATCTGTCGGTGAAGTCTTAGAACTGGGGAGCTGCACAAAATGCCCAACAGAGAAACTCGTTATTTATTTGATCTTCTCTTACCTCTCGATATTTTGTTTCGCGATGTGTCTCACTCCCTGCGCCTCCCTTTTGTTTAGGTAAGTGATCCTACATAATACTGTAGCCATTTTAAACACGGTGTAGGCTTACGCAGTAAACGATAAAATTAGTTTTTAGGTGTGTCAATAGATGTGTTTAGAGGTATGTGTTGGTATTTTGGGGGTGTTTTGTGGGGAAAATCGATTCTTGATTTCTCAGCGCTATTCATCCGACATCTTGACGATTCTATGACATTCACGTGACTATTAGTACTCCGCCTAGAGAGTTCTATCACATTCCCTACGATGTTTATTATTAAAAAACTGTAATCTAGAATTTACTATTATATAATTTTCGTAATTTTACATTATCGCCATGACAGATGTGTCTTGCCCAAGGACAAAGGACTTATGATGGGTCTGTCCATTCTTTTCGCATCTCTCCTCGGTGAGTAGATCTTTAATCTCCAGAAATATTCATGCTAGTTGTTTGTAGTATTTCAATCGTGTTTTTACCCCTCCCCCCACGCAAACACTGCTTAAACATAGCAATCATATCAGAAGGAGACGTCAAGAGATAACCCACGGTTAACGCAACATCAGCGAGAACTTTACCAGTGATGGGGCCCAAGGAGAATGATCAGTTGACGCAACATCAGCGAGAACTTTACCAGTAATGGGGCCCAAGGCGAATGATCAGTTGTTTTCCCCGAAACAGAAGCCAAAATGACAGCCACTGCTCGAAATACTGTCGCACACTGACGAGTTCTCTATTTGTACACTTTAGTTAGAACACGTAACATTTGTTTGATCAATGGGTTTTCAGATCTATTCGTGCTCATATCTGTAGGACTGTAGGATCGCGTCAAATAATTTTGGGTTTAAATGAAATTTGTACTATATTGTTAGACATCAGGGTAGACTGAGTAAGAGTTCGCAGTGAGATATGCCTTATCTCCCCTTACGCCGGTGCAGCGTCAGTTTTCAACTGATTGAGGACGTTTATATTCACCCTCTAATACTACATAACCATTTTTTGTAAGATGTTAATCGAGGTATCAATCAGGGCAAGGAAAACACAAAATACCACGGTATCAACATACCTGGGTGGGAGTGAACTCTTACTCCGTCTACCTTGATGTTTAAAAATCTAGTTCAAATCTCATTCACTTTGTTCATTTATTTAAACTTGACAATTTCATAACATCAGGGTACAGAATTCGTTATAGTTCACACTGAGACTTCAAAGTGATATTAATGACCTCAATCACCCCAAATCTCATGACTGCGAATACACCAACAAATTTATTTTGATGTCCCATTTAAATGTATTGTGGTGCATCACAGTATCGCAGCAATTCAAAATGCTCACGTTTACTGGGTAATTTATTGGAAAAGTTATCAGAATCGGGAGCTAAATTGTAGAATTCGGCAAATGTATGTTCATTAGACCAACCTGCTTTGTTGATAATGTCCACTATATTCGCATCTTTCCGAAGGATAGCAGAAGTGGCGGCAGCCCTTGTAATATGTTTCCTGTACGAGTGCCAACATCTATACCAGTATTACACATTAGTCCTAATCAACGGAGGAATAGTGTCCCGCGTAACACTCATATGTGGTTTCACTGTAGCTATAAAAGTTTTAATGATTTCCTTAAATTACTGGTTCTAGATATGTATTCCTTCATCGTGTTAAAACTATCCACAGTTTTGTGCAATGTTCGTACCAACCGTAATAGTCAATACATCCCTACATACACCCTTTAAAAACCTGCCAATTAAAGGGTCACAGCCAATACATTTATCAGTCATCAAAGTCAAAAACAGACATTGCAGATCTAACTGTATTTATGGCACTACATCCTAGACCAGAGTCAAAGAAGTTAAGTGACTCAATACACTGAAAAAAGTCTAAATATTTCTCTCTACAAAAAGTATCCATTTTCTAATATATGTACTGTTTCTTAGTAGAAACTCTTTTTGAACTTAGAGAGTTTATAGTATTAACTCAGGTCCTTAGTCCAGGTGCAATTAGTGACTGCCGGAAAAATAACAGACCACCAGTCCCAGTTTGGGGCCGAGTGCATGAACCTTGTTGCCGAATGGTAGCGCAATCAAACCTTTCGACCAAGGTAGATGCATTGGAGGCTGTGGAAGCATCCTCTGTTGAAAACTGTACTACGTCTGTCTGCCCGGGACAATCTGGCAAACCACAATACCAATTGCTGCATCCAGCTCCATTTTCCGCAACACACGATTTAGTAGGTTGAAAGGTGGGAAAGCTTAAATTATACAGTTAGTCCACTGTATCGTGAAAGCATCAACGGATTTTGCATCCGGATCGGCCATCCATGAAACATACGATTTAATATGATAATTGTGGAGAGAAGCAAAGAGGTCTATAGTTGGCACTATAAATTTTTTGGTAATATCCTGAAAAATTTCTGGATTTTGTCTCCACTCCGTAGTGTCATCAAATATACGCGATTTGAAATCCGCCAATGAATTTAACCTCCCAGGGATATGTGTGGCTGTAAGCTAATTTTTTCGTTCAATAGACGGCAACCAAACATCCCTGGCAATCTCATTACATATGTAAGGATGCGATCCCCTCATTTGGGAACTATAAGAAATTGCTGTTGCATTATTCATTAACAATTTAATGTGTACACTATTTTGCTCCATACAGGAAGACTGCGATCCTAGAAAACAAGCTTTAAGCTCCAATACATTTATATGATGACGACCTTCAATTTTCGACCAACCTACCCCAGTCGTTTAAAGGACATTCTCATCATTGTCCTTCATTAGCCTACCGCTCCCCATCCTTTTTGAGATGCTTCAGTTTAGATACTGAATGCGATATCACCATGATAGATACCACGTTTTTGTGTCCTCATATTATCTATCCACCAAATTATCCTTAGATAGTGCAATCGGAGACACGACAGCATCAAAATCACCTGTTACTATTTTCAATTTAATTTTATTATTCTTCGGTGGGCGAAAGTGGAGAGGACCATACTGTACACCAGAAGAAGACGCTACTAATAAGCCAATTTATTCAGCCAATTCCCTTTTAATTAGAAATTGGTTATTCAAAACCTTATGAAATTTTCTTAAAAAATCTTATTCATCTTTTTATCTGTTAATTTAATAGTAATATCAGTTGAATTAATAACGGAGCCTAGATGTTCTAACTCGTAGCACTAACGATTGATTTTTCAGCTTTGATGAAGAAACCCAAAGGAATAAACAAATTAGTAATCTTTTTTACAGCTCAGGCAGTCACATTCAGTATCCGCCATCAGAAAAGAATCTTCTATATAACCAGATGCTATAAATCCATATTTTCTCATAGTTGACTGGTTTCAATAAATTAGTAAATAAAAAAGTACTGATGCCATGCCATTTGGTAGGGCACAGAACTGAATAATTTTCCCATTCCAGCAGAATCTCAAATGACATGTAAATTCCTCCGCTGTGGGCGCTGATAAATATGCATTCTTCAGATCAACTGAGGCCATACAACACCGAGGTCTGACCAGCAATATGAGAGATTATATTGTATCCATCTTAAAATAATGATACATTATATATTCATTGAGGCATGATAGATTTTATATTCTATATCCGCCATCATTTTTTGCTCTTAGAAATTCATTAGAAAAATATTCTGGTTTTGAATGACATGCTCTTTTTATAATTTTTTGTTGTTCAAATTTTTTAACCTGTTCATCCATAATAATTCACCATTTTCCTGCTCTTTTAACCCTCTCGGTTTGTTAACCTGAATGGGCTCAGATAGAAATTCAATATGTGATCCTGTCACGGACTGCAAAATCAATTTGTCTGAGGCGGATTTTTGGCACTCAGTGATAGTTTATTTTAAAGGTACCAGCCATGTAATCAGTTTGGCTTGTGTACGTTCAGTTGAGGTCAGCCTTCTCATCCTCTCGTCTCTTTTGATTAAGAGATCGTTTAGCATTGTGCATCCATAGTCATGCATGATAATTTACCAACATCGGGTGCACCATCAGATTTCTGAACCTCACTCAGCTCAACGAGTAATTTTTGTCATGGCCATGAAATATAATCTAGGATAGGAATAATGGCCCATAACAATTTTTATCTCGCATAGTTACATACGTTACGATGTTCCTGGTTTTGAAAAAATTTCTTCTCACTGCGAGCAGTCCGCTATCACCGCTGACGCTGAACCGACGTAACGGGAAATAACGCATATCTCAGCGTGAACTATTACGAATTGTCTACCTTGATGTTACTAAGTTTATAACAGTTATCGGCCTTTGTCAGCGAGTGGTTATGTATTGTAAAGGTAAAGTACAACATTTATATACCGCAAGTATCAGCCAAGAAAGGCTCTCAGATGCGGTTTACAATGAAATG
>WURV02175745.1:0-13831 GCA_011762755.2 Epimenia babai
AGACACAGCAAAACTCACTACAGACACGATCAGTCTAGTGGAAGACACAGCAAAACTCACTACAGACACGATCAGTCAAGTGGGAGACAGCTAAACTCACTACAGACACGATCACTCACATGGTAGCCATAGTAACAATCACTATAGACACCGTCACTCATGTATTAAATTAATTATCTGTCGGAACACTGGTTTACTCTACTGCTTACTTTAAAGAATTTTCGCCAATAGTTAATTGAATAGATAAAAAGCACTTATAGTCAACTACGTTATAATGTAATAACTATACAGTATAGCTATACAGGTACAATAAAATAACAGTAGAACTATTTTAACATAATTATTTGTAACTTTTTATAACTTATAATAGGCATAAAGATAGTTTTTACAGACAAACATTAGTAGTGACAAAAAATAATTTTGATAAAAAGGAATAAAATAAAACTAACTATTTAACTGTACAAGGTAGCTCTCCAAAAATTTCTCCAAAAATTGCAAATGTCACATCCTACAGTATAACAACATATAGAACCTTTATAAGACTAACACAAATTCATTCAAACACTGTACAATGAAACATTTCTATTTCTTGTTACTTTGATTAATTAAAGACTAATGTGGCTACCCAACCGTATTCCTACGGTATTAGTAAGGGATGCGGGAATTGTTGCATTAGTTTAGATGGTCAAGTATAGATGGTCAAGTATAGATGGTCAAGTATAGATGGTCTATATAGGGTCATACTTTAGGATTTCGTCCGTTTGTATGAGGATGGTGAAGTAGTCAGCGAGAGTCTTCTGCATCAAGGCTAACCGCAGCCAGGCCCTCGCTCTGCCTAGTGCGCTTCTGTAACAGATTTCTGGAGCATGACCTAATCGAGGAACTAGCGGCACTAATTCTGGTTAGACTCAATGGTGAAAAGGTAATCACGAACGCAACGTGGTATTCAAGGTAAATGATCGTAATATGAAATTCACACATCGTTTGTGGTAGCCATTTTCACGGCTGCCGCATGATGGGCTACATCCAGCCAGGGGGAACCTTAGCTCTGTAGTCAGCGGCGACACGGCGACGCACGTTTTACAACCGGGACATATCGAAATGCATCGACAAAAGGGACCAAAGTAGCCGAGGGATACCCAATAAATCTATTGATATTACCTGGCAGTCCCAGGCGGTAGGGAAATCAATAAGACAATAGACATTCAGGTTGAGATAGTAGTTAGTCAGTTAGTTAGCAACAGGCTGATTACCAAAGGAATCGCTGTGTAGGCCATTCATGGGCCTTTACAATGGTAGCCTAAGTGGTTAGCATTACAAAAGGATTAGGGTCACTTAAAAAGGGTGGTGGGAAAACACCTACTGTGAAGAACCCACCACGAGTCTGGGCAGACAACTGAACTTCCAGTCACGCCACTGGTTCTAAATATCTACGGGCATGGCGCACAATCCGCGAAGTCTATGATAGTTAATGGTTATTTACAATGGGATGACATTATAGCAGGGAGGCAAGCGACATGAGAGACTATCCGTAGAGCATCTGAAGCTGAAACACAGTCATTTGATAAGAAAAAAGCCCTAATAGAACCACACTGCTGCAGCTACCCAGACCCCTTGGCAGGTTGAAATATTAGACAGTAATGGAAATACGCAGTCATCAATATCCGGAACAAAAACCCTTTTGTGCGTAACATGGTATAACAATAGCCCTTATAACGCACATGCATTAAAATACATAAAAGTCAATGGCAAACAATGCATGTGCTCAGCACTAAAATCAAAATGTGACTCAATCCAAAGTGATATGAATATCTGACCATTACATAATAGTGATTACTAATCAACATGGGATGTTGTTAATTGAGTCAAGGCACAGTTTAATTTAGTGGTTCGACAAAATTTCGAATGACAATGTTCTACGTGCCCGAAAAATTAATGGTGGTCTCTTTGTACAAATACCTGAATTTTTAACTTTATCAACATAAGACATGCCTGTGTTCTATGCATAGTGACCCTTATGTATATAACACTAATGTTAACATATCTTACATGAACCTTGCTTGTGTAAGTGTTACTTTTGTAAAAGACTTTTGTAAACGACTTTTGCGCAAACATCTTGTGTAAACGACTATCATGTAAACCACCTCTGGTGTAAACATCTCTCATGTAAACATCTCTCTTATAAATGATTATTGCATAAACGACTATCGCATACACTACTCACTTGATGTTCGGCATCTCACGTACACTCATCGTGATTTCAGCAGCCACCGGAGCGTATCTTTCGATCGACTCCAACACGCTCCAGAACTCCACCTTGTCCCTAAGGATACCCTTCTTGGCTGTAACAAATGTTTGTTTGAACATTCACTGACCTACACTTACATTCACTGACCTACACTTACATTCACTGACCTACACTAAAAGTCACTGACATATACCTATATTCACTGAGCTACATTTATATTAACTGACCTAAACTTATATTCACTGACCTACACTTATATTCACTGACCTACACTTATATTCACTGACCTACACTTATATTTATTGACCGACACTTATATTCCTTATATTTGATGTTATGATAATTCACCTTAGATGCAATAATAACTCACATTTGATGCGATGATAACTCACGTTTGATGTAATAACTCACGTTAGATGCGATAATAACTCACATTTGATGCGATGATAACTCACGTTTTATGTGATGATAATCACGTTTGATGTGATGATAACTCACGTTTGATGCGGCGATAACTCACGTTTGATGCGATAACTCACGTTTTATGTGATGATAATCACGTTTGATGTGATGATAACTCACGTTTGATGTGATGATAACTCACGTTTGATGCGATGATAACTCACATTTGATGCGATTACTCACGTTTGATGTGATAACTCACGTTTGATGTGATAACTCACATTTGATATGATAACTCACGCTTGATGTGATAAGAACTCACGTTTGATGTGGTGATAACTCACGTTTGATGCGATAACTCACATTTGATGCGATAATAACTCACATTTGATGCGATGATAACTCACGTTTTATGTGATGATAACTCACATTTGATGTGATGATAACTCACATTTGATGTGATGATAACTCATGTTTGATGTGATAACTCATGTTTGATGTGATGATAACTCATGTTTGATGTGATAACTCACGTTTGATGTGATGATAACTCACGTTTTATGCGATAACTCACGTTTGATGCGGCGATAACTCACGTTTGATGCAATAACTCACGTTTGATGTGATGATAACTCACATTTGATGAGATGATAACTCACATTTGATGCGATGATAACTCACGTTTGATGCGATGATAACTCACATTTGATGCGATAACTCACGTTTGATGTGATAACTCACGTTTGATGTGATAACTCACATTTGATATGATAACTCACGTTTGATGTGATGAGAACTCACGTTTGATGTGGTGATAACTCACGTTTGATGCGATAACTCACGTTTGATGTGGTGATAACTCACGTTTGATGTGATGAGAACTCACGTTTGATGTGATGATAACTCACGTTTCATGCGATGATAACTCACGTTTGATGCGGTGTCGGAGGATGTGTTCGAACACGATGAAGAACTGCTGGAGTGGCACGTGGCTGTCATCGAGCATGCGGCCGTGTCGGAGCGATGAATCGAGCAGCTCCTTGATCAGCAGCTTCGTCACCGTCAAAAGGTTCGTTCGTTCCGTCTGGATCGGGTCATGCTCTGGAGCCAAAAAAAATAAAACGATATTCTTTGCACACTGATAAAAACACTGCAAAAATGCTTTAAAGGGTTTATAAATATGGGTCACCCCGAGGTCAATCAAAACATAAATTAATATGCAGTATGCAATTAGACGGCAAAATGTCTAGAAGAATTACAATAATTTGTTACGAATCATTACATGTAATTATTATAATGCACAATATAAGCCTCCGTAGCATACAACTGATAGTGTACCATGTATGTATATCAAAAGAGATGTGAATTAGTATGTAAAAACGGTATGATGGTTACTGTGGCATACATATTCATGAGTAGGTACTGTCAAATAACATTTAAACTGGATTCCGCTGTCATCAGCTGATTGATACGCATTATATATTCATACACATTGGGGTAGTATGATACGTGAACATAGACGCTACCGAAAGTGTCATCGCCAGGTGTGGGTGGCATCGAAGGGAAGTCAATCTGTATGTCACTGAGTTCCTTCAGACATAACCAATCGCCATCGACAGACACGCGGAAGTTACACAGGTAGATTGTCTCTTCAGCCATATTTCATCACAATCGTCTCCACGACAGTAACTTTACGGGCCAGATAATGTTTAAATTGTAACGTGCCATACACACAATATATAATGGCATGTACTATCCCAACTAGACTCAATATGTATTTTCATTTATTTAACACACTCGAATAGTGATTTTATTTGATTTAATAATTACATTTAAAAAGTGGAAAGAAATTTCTTGTAAAAAAATCACATAGTTACGATATTATTCTATATAACAAATACATGAGAAGACTAGTTTATCTAAATACGCGGTGTTGCCCGAAATATGTGGTGTTACCCGTAATCTTTTAAGTTACAATAGACTAGATGAATACAGTAAGCAACTATTGAAAATATAGAAGATAATCAAGTCCTGTTAATATCATCTTGCTTAAGGCAATATTCATGTAAATATCATACTATTATACTATACAATGTAATAAACATGTCAATATCATACTATTTAATGTAATAATTAAGTGAATGTCATACCGTTTAATGTATTAAGAATGTGAATATCATACTATTGAATGTAATAAGCGAACATCATACCGTTTAATGTACTAATTATGTGAATATCATACTATTAAATGTAATAATCAAGTGGACATCATACCGTTTGATGTACTAATCATGTTAATACACCATGAACATCATACCGTTTGATCTACTAATCATGTTAATATCATACCATTTAATGTAATATTCATGTTCATATATGATACGGTTTAATGTAATAGTCATCTGATTATCATACCATTGAATGGAATAGGCATGTTCATATAATACGGTTTAATAGGATAATATTGCTAATATTATACTGTTTACTAAAAAAAATCATTTCATCAATTATGTTGATATCATACAGTTTAATAGGAAATCATTTAACATCATTTCATGTAATGATCATGTTCATATGATACCATTTAATAAAGATACCGTTTAATAAGATAATCCTCTTAATATCATACTGTTGAGTAGGAACATCATTTAATATCATCATGCTATGTAGGAACAATCATTTAAGTATCGTACCATTTAATAGAACAATCAATTTAGTATCAAATTCATAAGGCTCTTCATCCATGTTAAGTACTTCCATAATGAATTGTTATTAATATAATAATATATTATTCCAACAGATTTTTTCAGAACCAACTAAAATACCATTTCAATATTGTACCATATAATAAAACAATCAATTTAATATCAAATTCATCAGGCATCTCGTCGGTACTTAACTATGATAAAATTTGTACTACATACAAATACTGCGAGGAAAATAACATAATTCGAACAATAATTATCCTAAATGAGTATACAAGTTTTAGCTGTTTCTGATATATTTGCTTATTCGAGTATACATCGAAACCGCTATAATGGTTACATAATAGCAGTAAGCTGCAGGAATGCTAGTAGTTATGGAACCTAGCCATAATAAACATAAATACAACACTGTTATGTAGCTATTTTTACAGGCAGGAATAATGGCGCTAATTATGTATTAACCGAAACATTATGTAACGCAAATTCAGACCAATATCAATGATAACAAATTATCATGATAAAGCAACAGAATTTATAGATTAATCCAGAATATTCCGCAGAATGAGTTAGGCACATTATAGGAGTGTTGTTTATGTTTTAAAATGCTTCACTACAGTAGTCGACGATCCGTAGGCATTAGCATCAAACATGGATGCTAGCACCAAGCAATCAATAACATTGATCTCATTGCTGCATACAGTACCGGCGACTATTATAATACCAAGGCCCGCAATTCTCGTATAAATTATATTTGGGAGACATTAATGATTATCTCCCATGTCTAGACAAGAGAGAATCGCAGAAAATACCCAAAGACTGCATGTACTAAACAAGGGAGTTAATAGTCGGCTTTGCGGTTAGATTATTGGGAATTAATTATTGTTGCTGTATCTCGGATGGCCTCCATACGGTCTCCGTGGCGCCGACCCTGCAGGTACCAGATAATTGTATTGTAAATAATCATAAATGATCGCAGATATAATGGTGTGTGCGTCATATGTAAGCTATCCGCAGGCATTTGAAACTCGTGGTATGTATGTACTGTGTACAAAGGTCGACTATCTCACTAGACTCGCAGTTTTCACTATAGCATTTTCCTCGCCATAATAAATGAGGCTAATCCGTTCATCATGTTAACCAGAGAGTATTTATCTTGGCTATAAAGGGCCAATGATGTCCCGAACAATAAGCCAACTCCGGCCAATTGTTTTATATATATACGCGTGCAGCGTATACTCGCGGCTATATGTGCCAGGTAAAATTCCATTTTAGGCTAACTTTTCCCATAATAAGCCATTATCATGCACATATATTTGGTGTATAGTGCATAGTACTACAACCTACCCAGTTATCTATCACTAGACTTTGTGACTTGAGTGACCTGATGTCCTTATGGTTTATTCAGTCGGGAATCGATAACACTTTTGGAAGAAATAGGGCCAAAAAACTGTGACCTGCACTGTTCCTGTGTCCTTATTCCTTCCTTATCTTCATATGCACCCAAAGTCCATATAAAACATATTTTGATCTGTACGTACTATTGTACGTACTAGGTATGTTTAACTCCTTTCACACTGATATCTGTACACAACAATACCATAGCAATACATATTTGTGACAACAGAGTGCTAAGGGTTAATAAATGTGCATCATCAGTGATATCAGGGGAGAAATATGCATGGTAGTGAGTTCGCGGATGCGTTGATCGGAACATTTCAATTGGGTGACGGTGGAGCATAATTTGTCAGCATAGATGCTGAGGTATGGAGATTGTAGAGGTTTTCAATCATGAGGTATTTAACTGATATATCATGAAAAGCTGAGAGGAATGCGATATCCGAATGGACTTGTGTGGGTTTATGAAAATCTCTTTCATACGGCTGAAGATGGTACCAATCACATTAACAGTATTCACTAGGATAGCCGCATCTGTCTATACAAATAACTGAAATCACGAATCATGGCACCTTTTGAAACTAACAAAAATGTATTGAAAGAAGGAGCATTGTCATTTACCTGACGAAGAATTCCTCGCATACGTGAAAATTCAGGTTTTAATAAATTCTCAAATTGACTGTGCAAGCGCCTGTCCAGGGCTCACCTCCTCACCTACAAGCCACAACTACCCACCTATCGCACACCCTTGGTCATCACCTACAACACAGCTCTCCAACCCTTGGAACGCATCATCAATGACCCACACCCTCTAATCCTAAATGGCCCCACTATAAAAAAACCTATTCAAAGGCAAGCCTATCATATCTTACCGTCAGCCACCGAACTTTAAGCAAAAACTTGCTTCCTGCAAATAACCCAACGAAGGCTCTACCAATGGTGCACATCCCTGTTACAAATCAGGAAACCTACTCTGCTGCCATATTGACACATACATGTGAAAGCTCGTTAATGAATAAAATTTACTAGTCTCAGAGGGTGTTACCCTTAAATTTTTCCACACTTGTTAGGACTAATATGGCTTCCCATACTATTCATAATAAGCTTTCGTTAGTCTTAAAAGGTGATGAATGTATGTATTTGTGTAGCCTACCCCTACAAATACTATGAGGATTACCGATAATTATTGACCTCACTGTAGAAAGCAAACTTTTTCAAATTTTATAATTAACACTTTTACTTAACACTCACTAACTAATACATTTCTACACGTGTAATCCTCTAGCTACAATCCACCTATTAAACATCATGTAATATCGAGTCAATTGCATTCTACTCACACGTCAGTCACAAGATTGACAATGGTTTGAGAAATTAAGAGTTTAAAACAGCGCATAGAATGTTGTACCACTTGTGCACGTCATTATCTATTAAACTGGCTACAGAAATACCTACCGTGAGAACTAGTATGTTGTCATTTGCACTCATAAAAATGTAAGACATAAAGGATAATTGTGGAATAATTTGTGTAAATATCACCATTGTGTCAATGGATACCCATTAAATCAAACAAACTTATACTAATGATACATATCATGTGAAAATGAACTCATGTCATAAATTTTTTTTTGACCACCTTAGCATGGTTTACCATAAGACTGTCATATAGTCATAGCTAAAAACAATATTGTACATTTATACACTATTCATACCTCACTAGCAGTAAAAACGTGTCAACAGAGAGTCCATTCATTCTCCATGTGATTTTTTTTACACTTTAATGTATTATAACGGAATTTCCAACCTTCTATATTTTCTTATTGAAAATATTCTCTATTTGAAAATACTGTAAGAGGGATATATGCAGAAATGTATAAATAGCTGGCTTAAAGAACTCTATCTTTAATAATGATTGCAAAAAATGAACACTGCAGCTTATTAATTTACAATGTAGAAATGTTATTCCCTGAGCAGCGATAATAAAGGCTTTTATTATGTAACACATACAATGAATAATCATCTAAACTATACGATATTTACACGGTTAGACAAGATTGGATGAAATAAACGTCTATCGGTAAAGCCTTTTATAGGAAAAAAGTGACCAATCGGAACTACTAGAAAGTTCGAGACTGATCGAATTTATACTTAGCTCAATTAAAAATAGTTTGAGCTATTTACGAAAACTGTCAATTAAATCTATTGCCATAAGCAACAGGTCACCGGGTGTACTAGTAAATAGCAAAACATGTGCCTAGTATCACTATTTCAACTTATAGTATCCCGATGACCATACCGTAGAGGTACGAGGCTATGAACTATGGTCATTCGATGACATAATGAAATGAAACACATCTAGCAACTTAGTGCTTCCAAGGGGTGGTAGGCTGAATATCAATAACTCATCTTGTAATGCAGCGGGTAATTATGATAACAGATGCTGTGTTTTAGTGACGTTGCATATGATACTCCCGATATGTATTCTAAAAGGGTATTTTGAAGTGCTCACTGTATGATAGTATCACATGGTTAGCAAAAAAAGACAAACAGAACACAGTACGGAGTCGTGATAGTAATAATACTTTATGTGATATATCATACGAAAAATAATACGTAGTAAAACTAATACTAGTCGAGTGCAGTGCTTACTTTTAATCGCCTTTCGAGGTGAATCATTTACTACCTTGGCAATAAGGGGTTGAGGTAAAACAAGCTCATTTGTCTCAGCTGGAATATCATAATCACAAAACCTGTTTGAATCACTTAATTCGTTAAGGCTGTCATCTTCCCCTTGTATCTTTTCGGGAGGTGTTTCTTGCTCATTTGTATCGTCTGCCATGACATCGAAAGTGGAACACTCGAGTGACAGGTATGACCCAGTTTTTATACGCGTTTAAGCGAGCGTTCACCCACAAAATCGGTAGCACGTCCTAAAACATATACACGTCATATCTACCGAAAGTTTCCTCATGCGAAAACGTCCTACCAAGACATCATCAGATATAAATATCCACGACCAACGGCCCCCAACTAATAAGTATTTCATCAAATGATAACCATAGAATACTGGTGAGATATACGCCTAATATTATTAAAGCCTGTGTAAACAAAGACAATGTATCAACTAGTAAGAGGAGGGAAATCGTGGAGCTTAGGACGTTTAGGTTTGGGGACGCTTCAACAGTCAACTGCAAAATCGACTATGGTATGTATGAGTATGTTTCAGCCGTGTCCATTGGTTGAATATTCGCAGGCTATCCAATTGAGCTTAGTTTTACAACAGCTCTGTAAACTGTCAAAATGGACGGCAATAAAGATGATGCTCTAAAATGCATTTCGTTGGCAATAAAAGCTAAGGAAAATGGCCACAAAGAGAAGGCCATCAAATTTTTAATGAAAGCTGAGCGACTGTATCCCACCCGAAAAGCTAAAGGTTTGTTATAGTCATAAGTTTTAAAAACAAATAACATGAGGTGTGATTGTGTGAGGACATGAAAATTAATTAGGATTTGCGGCGAATGTTTGGTCCAGTCAGTTACCGCCCCATGACCTCATGAAAACTCAGTCACATTACGGAATATGGTGACTATGAATAAATAGGATGAATTTGCAACAATATAAAAAAATTATAACATTACCTTGTTGCGACCATAACATATTATTATCATGGCCATTGATACTTACTTGATCAAGATTATTAGTGGTCAAGTTTCTGTTAGATAGTATTAGTAGAGGGTCTTTGCGGCGTTCAGCTTGAGAACGTTGTGGTCATACCACGCAGCTATAGTGAGAAGGATGTTATTTGTGTTAGCGATAGCCTCAAAAGGAGATTCAGCGAATGTTTCAATTATACAATCATCAGCTAATAAGTCACATTGCGATGTATTTATTACATCGTATACAAACATTATGAAAATGAGTGGATCTAGTAGAGAACCTTGAGGGACACCGGGAGTGACGGTTAAGGTGTCCGACACTACGCCGTTCACTTCAACACATTTACTGGGGCCTGAAAGATGGCTTTTAGAGATTAGGTTACGCTCGCATTTGGCCACAAATGACTTGCTGAAGATCATTGCAGAAAAGTTGACCAATGAGCAGATTTGAACCAGTTACGAGTCCAATACTACCCTACCCCTTGACCATTTCCTAGAAGAGATATTAAAGAGCTCCTGTCTTCACCATTGAATCAGGCTTCTATCCCACACACTATCGCGCAAACACACATCAACAACAGTCATAGTCGTAAATTCAATCAAGTTGATTATAACGAGATACTGTATTTTACTGAGATTCATTTGTACCGTACTGTAAATGCACATTGCTGATTTAAGTGTTTATATATGTGTGTTATCTTCTGATTTTGCATAGGCCATATCAATGTTTTCAATTAGTGTATTTCATTTATGTAGTGTGTTAGATAGTAACGCTATTAGTGCACTTTAAATCTAATATATTTCATTTCACTGCTGTGTTGATTTAGTGAAAATAAATCTTCATTTTGGAGAATATCACAGGATTCAAAAACATAATCTATTTCTTATCACCAATGTTATCCTCGATGTTTGTAGAATTGCTAGAAGAGTTAGAGGAGCACCAAGACGCGAGAAATGACGATATCGACGGCGAAGGTACAAACGAAAACAAGAACAATACAAACCCGGATGATGAGGATGCCACGGGTAATACCCGGCATCGACATGCACACAAGCACAAAGATGCGGCGCACAAAACATCCGAATCAACAGGGAAAGTTGATGCTGGCTACACACAGGACCAGATCGATTCCGTAAAGCGGTTCGTTTAGGCAATATATACATCAATGTCTGGGGCGACAGGGCTATATATATGTGTATATATATATATATATATATATCTATCTATCTATCTACATATCCAGTGGAACCCTCCTCGCCCCAATATTAAAGTCCCTCTTCCCTTCTTACTTTCATGCTTTACATATTCATGTGTCATCATTATTGTTTGCGCCAGTGGTGCAGTTGTTAGAAGTGCAGCCTTTCATGCGAGAGGTTGCAAGTTCGAACCAGCATAAACCAGGAATTTTTTCCCGCACCTTCCATAATAGGAAAGGAGCAAGATTTTCGTGCTTGAATATCCATGACAAGATTTGTCCCAGTGGAATGGTTTATTATAAGGATATATAAGGCATGTAACAGGGCAATGTTGTACGTGCGACTGACATTTAATTATTGTAAAGTAGCACCAAAACCTCGCCTTTACCTTTTTACCTTTATCATCCACCACATCTTACCTGTCGCAATGCTCCATGAATTATTGCGAACGAAATGTATCCATTGTATGTTTTTACCCCACCAAAGCAGCATCTGAACACCTTCGTAAGCTCTAGGTGAACCATTGTGCGATCGTGATCGTTGATCAACGGTGCGAATATATAAGACTCCCTTTGACACAGTCTACATTGTAATTTCGTCCAATAAAAAGACCAGTGATTGGTTAAGGATGTATCCGTCTTCGATTCTTAAATTGTATAATAGTTGTATGGCCTTTGATCAATGCTGCTAATATTCTAGATGCCCATTGACAGGTGGTTTGGGTGGTTTGAGGGTCTACTCAATATATATATATATATATATATTCATATATACATACGTATGTGTGAATAGGCCAGATTGGGTATCAGTTGTGTCATGTGTGGCCCTAGTCAGAATTGGCCTAACTCAAATTGCATGACGTTCTTCATTATGTTGCTGTAGTATCTCGGCTTGACCGTAGCCATTTATATTAAGTCTATCCCAAGTACGTGGATGTCTGGCTCAGCCATACAAGTTAATAGACTTACATTAGTAAGAATGGTTATGCCTCTTTATTTTAAGCCCCTCAACTGCCGAGGCAACCATGTTTGTATACGCGTAATCTTTATTGCAGTTTGCATATTTTTGATGCTAGGTTTTTTGATTGCAAGCACTTGGCGGGTAAGTTGTGACTGATGAAGGAATGTTCATTAAACAAGGGTTGATAAAAAATGATTTTTCCTACAAAATTTTCATCAGTTATAACTTTGTGGAAATCATCGTGTTATTGCGTGTGATAGGATCAAGAAATGTAAAGATTATTATGAAATTCTCGGCGTCACCAAAGAGGCGACGGACAATGATCTGAAGAAGTCATACAAGAAGTTGGCGTTGCAGATGCATCCAGACAAAAACAAAGCTCCAGGGGCCACCGAGGCTTTTAAAGGTACCCAAATTACCTTTTAAAGGTACCCAAATTACCTTTTAAAGGTACCCAAATTACCCTTTAAAGGTACCCAAATTACCCTTTAAAGGTACCAAAATTACCTTTTAGAGGTACCCAAATTTCGTGAAGCTTATCATTGGAGTTGGTTGGTAGGTACGCTACTTTAGGGAATCTGTTAGCCAGATATGGAGAGTGCGGGTGAGAGATTTGGATAGATTGGAACGTAATGATGAGCGGTTGGTTCGCTGAATGTGTCATGTGACTCTGAAAGTTGGAAAGACTTAAGAGAGTAAAGAGGTCGTCATCTGGGTTTGACTTCTATTGTTGATTGTGTACAGAGAAGAAGACTAAGGTGGTTTGGCCATGTAGAGAGAATGGATGATGGCAGTTGGGTAAAGAAACGTAGAGAGTTTGCTGTGTAAGGTACTGGAGAGCGAGGGTATCTTAGGTAGATAGAGGATGAGGCAATTCGAAGTGATCCTAGAGACAAGGCTATCAATCGTGATTTGGCTCTGGATAGAATGATATGGAAAAACACTGTCATGTACAACAGTCCCATCCTCACGAGCCTGGACAGCAGTCTCTCAAATGTAGATGATTCGATCCACGTACAAAATATCAATATTTTGTATGTCCACCCTTGGCCTTCACAACATAACAATAACAGAACTGCGGAGACTTGGAGTGATATAGATAATTACAGAACTGCGGACACTTGGAGTGATATAGATAATTACAGAACTGTGGAGACTTGGAGTGATATAGATAATTACAGAACTGCGGACACTTGGAGTGATATAGATAATTACAGAACTGCGGAGACTTGGAGTGATATAGATAATTACAGAACTGCGGAGACTTG
>WURV02175756.1:0-30711 GCA_011762755.2 Epimenia babai
TCTTTAACAATACATCAGACAAAAAATACAAGTGTAGAGAGAATCTCATATAAATGTAAATTTGCTCAAGTATCCTCCTAATCAACAAGCCAAGCAAAAATGTGCTGAAATACTGAGCATATTAGGCAAGCCATCGGATGTTCCACTTTTGGCAACGCTTCTTGCAGATGATAAAGATCATATACGGGCAAGTGCAATCACTGCTCTCGGAAATATTGACGCACCAGAAGCAGTTCAAACCATCATACAACATAGTAACAGCGAAGAAGGCTCTGAAACGCGCACGGCGATTGCGACAGCACTAGGCAATACTGATGACCCAATAGCAATACCAGTCCTCGAAAAATTGCTATCGACGAATGGTCTACATCGTGAAAATGCAGGTGTGTCATTAATTGCACACGGGCGGATTGATATTGTCCTTAATATAATGAATACCCATAGTGATAAGTATTTCCAACTATCTGCCGTAAACGCACTAGCAAAATCTGAACAAACATCGGACACAATCCCTCATTTACTTCAAGCCCTGCACCATCCTTACTATATTGTAAATATTGAGGCAATCAAACGCCTCGGTGAATTACAAGTTGATGAAGCCTTGCAACCAATAAAAGAGAGTCTCAAATCTGGTTCTTATTGGGTGAAGAATGCTGCTATTGATGCACTCGTTCTATATGGTAATCAGGCAATTGAGGCACTAGGTGACTGTGTTGATAATGTAGACCTCCCTGAATGGGCAGTCGAAAAGAATAAACCAACTATCAGTGCATTAGCAAAGCGTGGGTTAGAAACAATTGGCACGCCCGAAGCACAAAAAATGTTAGAAAAATGGGGATAGTATCAACTCATATACATTGTGATACCCTCTCAAGGGTAGGTATTTAATGATTGGGTTTTATTTCGATAACAGTTCGGCTATCCATAAGTTTATCAGGCGGATATGCAGAAGCATGTCCCTACGAAACAAAATTTCTGTGTAGGGACGGCATTCTTGCCGTCCGATTTACAGCCATTATTAATTTCATCTCAAAATTTTTGGCGAAGGTATTGAATATATTAGGGCTTACCCACTTGAATCTATTATGGAGTGAATATCTTGTAATAATGCCAATTTATGATCGCAAGTGGGTTTCCAGAATTACCCTAGCCATCGCGTTTTCGTCGTTAAATTTGCTTTTCGCTCATTACTATTCACTAAAAACTCATCACTAAATTTTTGACCATTTGGTTCACTCAACCTATCAAATCTATGCTACAGTAACCTTATAACATACAAATTTTTCTAACATTTAATAAGTTGCCCGCACTTTTCCAACTTGACCGCAGGAAAAATCACCCCTGATCGCATATAATCAAGGGGAAAATCAAAGCGACCGCCAACTTTTTATTTTTTTCGGCGGTCGCGGTCAAACTGTTTAGAATTGATTTGTGATTAGCTAGGTTTAGGTTTACGCCAGAGCTTTGAGAATATCGCCTCGAACGCCCCTAAACACAATGCGCGGGGAGATGCTCGGCTCAGTCTTGAAGTCAACCGGATCAATCGCACGACTCACATAACGCAAGAACTGAGTCTGATAATTGGGATCATTCATCATCCAGCGCACATAGGTCTTAAGCAGGAGCTTAGGCACATCAGTATGCACCTCTTGCTTCACCCGTTGCGTCGTTTGCAGGAACATCGCATGAGTCGCGTCCAGCATCTCAGCCTTATACCGTGCACCAGCCTCATCCCAGGTCAGTGTACCCGCTTTCCAATCGATGATAGACCGCGCCAACAGCTTCGCTTCTAGCAAAGCATCATAGATACCCTGCCCGTCTAAGGGGTCTTTGTAATGAACAGCATCGCCAACCAACGCCCACCGTTGCCCATACGCTTCGCGGTAGCCATTGGTAATCCGGCGCACACCAACAACATCGGTTACACGCTTTGCACCCTTAAGCCGATTCCATAGATGAGGCGCACGCTGTAAGCTCTCATAGTAGGCTTGCTCCAGCCCATTACCGCCGAAGCTTGCGTCTTCTGAGCGCATATAGGTACAAACGATGTACTTACGCTCTGCAATCGGGATAATCAGCAACATCAACCCGTCAGTTGTGTTGTACATCGTGACCGAGTTGGGCAAATCCGCCTCATAATCGCCGACATTCTCCCATTCAGCATGGAAGGATGCTGTCGTGAACTCGTTACGCTCTTCTGTGATTTGCGCCCCAAATTGACGCGCAGAGAAGCTAAAACGACCATCAGCACCGACGACGAGGTCGGCAGTATAGCGTTCAATATCACCATCAGTCGTTTTGCCCGTAATACCAGTCACAACACCTGCACCACTCTTGTGGATTTGCGTCACAGAGAAGCCATCACGCGCCGTCACATCAGGCGATTGCGTCGCACGTTCCCAAACAACCGTATCAAACAGATTACGGTCAATACCATAAGCGTAATTGCGATCAAGCATCATCCGTGAAGTCGGGATTGGCACATGGAAGTGATCCACAAAGTCCAGAATATAGCGTTCAACCTTACCACCAACATGCGTATACTCAGACTCATCTATCCCAAGCTCATCCACCAAACGCATCGTACCAGGATGGAAGATAGGACTAGACGGCACATTCGGCAAACTAGGGAACGTCGCCCGGTCAACCAACAGTATCTTGAGATCATGCCCAACCAAACGTAACGCGAGACTCGCCCCTGCACAGCGTCCACCAATGATAATGACATCATAATGCGCTTCAGACATCGTATTTCCCCTTACTCTCTACAACAATACCCTCAGCATACTGATCTAAGGCTTAATAACCGCCTAAACACAGCCAACTTTCAAATTCGAGGCATAATAGAGGCATTCTGAATAACCACTTTCAAGGAGTAATCATGCAAGGCAAAGTCATCCCATTTGATTTCGAAAACGCACAAATCGCATCCTTTTACGATGAAGTTCCCGTTTGGTCGGCGCACTTCGGTCAATTCATGCTCCAGCACCTTAAGCCAAAACACAATCTCACCATTCTCGACTTAGCCTGTGGAACAGGTTATCCGCTCTTTCAACTCGCCTATCTATACGGCACATCCTGTAAAGTCATCGGACTCGACATCTGGTCAACAGCCCTCAAACGTGCAGAACAACGTCGTCAATACTTTGGTTTAGAGCACGTCGAACTCATCAAATACGATGGCACAACCTACCCTTTTCCTGATAACCATTTTGACCTGATTACATCTAATGTCGGAGTCAACAACTTTGATGATCCCACTAGTGCATTAGCTGAATGCCATCGTGTACTCAAGCCTAATGGACATATCGCCATCACAACCAACACGCTTGGACACATGCAGGAATTCTACGCCATCTTTCATGACGTTCTCGAAGCACATGGTAACAGTGAGTATATTGAACGCCTCATACAGCATGAGAATCATCGGGGAACTATCGCCAGTCATCGTGCTTTACTCGAAAATGCAGAATTTAGCATCATCACCGAAGCAAGCAGTTCTTTCACATGGCGATTCTTAGATGGAACAACCTTGTTCAACCATCCAGTAATCCGCATGGGATTCTTGCCTGCATGGTTAGATGTAATCAGCAAAGAATCAGATATTCTGCCAATATTCAACGCAATCGAGGCGCAACTGAACCAGATAGCAAACGACAACGGAGAGTTATCACTCACTATTCCAATGCTCTATCTTGAAGGAACAAAATAACTCAACTCAAGTATTTCGTCGTTCAATTTTCTTGATATTTGAGCATATAAACAGGAAATATCCATATAATATGATTAGCACTTCATATGAAGGGATAATTCAAAATGCTTATACCATGGGTTCATTTCATTCAAGCAAATGAACAACTACTTGTTGAGAGTTTTACCACTCGTAAAGTTGTCAACGGACCTGATAGATATGTGTCGCGTCCCTTTGAATTGGTCAAACGTCGTTCAGGTACACGGTTAAATCCCACTCAATACTTACGAACGATTAATCAACTTTCTGGAGAACTCAAAATTATACGAGGTCCGACCCTCTATTTCTTGGAAGCACAAGAAGAGATTGACCAATTGGGCGAGGCATTATCATTACAAGAAAACCAATATGTCCATATTTTTGATACACAAACAGGTGAAAAACGTCTATTACGCGGACCTGTTTTGTATTTCCCTGAAGCTACTGAAGAAATTAGTGAAATACAGAATGCCGTCCCAATCAAGGACTTCCAATATATACGCATACTCAATGAATCCACAGGGGATACGTCTATTATAAGAGGAAAGACAATCTTCGTTCCCGCACCACACGAACGTATGATTGATGGGGTTGTGAAAGACGGCATTAATATTGATGAAGAAACAGCCGTCGTCGTGCTTGATAAACAAACTGGACAACGCGCACTTATCACAGACAAACAAGTTTTTATCCCTGATGCACATCAAGAGATTGATAAAATCAGCAAACGTATTCGGTTGGAAGATCATGAAACAGTGATCATCAAAGATAAAGACGGGCGTTATATCTTTAAGAATGGTCAGGATGATGAACGTTCATTCTTCCTTGATCCCTATTCACAATTGGTCACATTAAGGTGGTCATCGGGATTACATAAGGATCGCCGTGAATTAATTGTCACCCATCTTGACCGCCGCCCCAAATATATGTGGTATGAATTTGAAGTCCGTACACAAGATAATGTTGAGCTAATTGTCAGCATCACGTTTTTCTGGCGTATCTTAGATGTTGAAGCGATGATACAAATGACAGACGATACAGCTGGAGACATCTGTTCTCATGCACGAAGCACCATTATCCAAGCAGTATCAAAAGTCAGCTTAGAGGGTTTTCTGGGAGACTTTAACAACATTGTACGCATTGCAGCGATTGGTAGTAATGAAGATACATTCTACAATGATCGTGGTGTTCAAATCAATTCAGTCGAAGTCCGGTCAATTACGTGTAAAGACCCCGAAACACAACGCATCCTTATGGAGATTATTCAGGAAACAACCAATCGCTTGAACCGCCTCCAAAAACAAGAAAGTGAAAATGAGGTTCGTATCAAGCAACTGCAAGGTGAAATCGAAGCAGAAAATGCGCGAGGGAATTTACTAACAATACGCCAAAATCATGCGCGAACCGAAGCACAAACAGAAGGACAATCTGAATCAGAACGTATATTGCAATTTTTAACGGGGCTTGGTGATAATCTCACCACAGAACAGAAAGTAAACATCTATAACATGCTACGTAAAAAAGACATGCTAGACACACTAAGCAAAGGCACAGCTACAATCTACTTCACCCCATCTGATGTTGACCTTAGAATCCAAACATAATAGCGACTTAGCCAATAAGCCTAATTTCCATTACTCAATTTGATAACGGGAATATAGGCTTATGATGCCTTTTCGCGAACGTAGCCGATAGCCTCATCGAGCGTCTCGAAAACGGGAAGATCAAGATTACCAAAACTGACTGTATTTAACCCTTTGGCGGACATTCGCATCGCCCGATTACGAGTTACAATTACGGCTTTGTGTAATTTGGGGTGATTAGTTGCAGAGTTCTCTCCCTTAACACCAAGACGAATTCCCGTCATGATATCGTTAAAAGTCATCTTGAGATCACGTAAGTTAATAATCAGGTAAACGGGAAACTCTTCACTGTCTAGACACGTAATAAGTTCAGCATGATAGGTTGCATAATCATTTTCAAAGGAGAATTCACTATCCCATTCAACAACAAGTGCAGACAAATCTGGTAAACGATTGATCGTATAGCCCATTTTACATAATCCCTAATATGCGACACCCTGATATTGTCTCATTATATAAGAATTATCATAACCACGTACTCAAAAGAGGCTAAGTATGGTCGCAACTTGTGTGAATACATTCACGTATAACATCAAAAGGCATAAACCATAACTGATATAATTCTGATTTTATTCAGCAGGGGGCTTAAGTATGGAAAAGCGTAAAACTGTAAATGTCGTTCAACCGCAAAAATCACGCGGATGTTTCTTCTTCCTCATCGTACCATTCATCTTAATGTGCATGATTATCCCATTATGTATCGGAGCTGTAACCGTTGCCATCGTCGCGGGAGCCGTCAGCACAGCCGATGTAGTGGAAGAGACTTTCACAGCTGAACTCAATGATGCCGAAGAAGCACAAATCATCATCGGTTCAGGAGTCGGGCAAGTGAACATCAACCCACTAACGAACTCTAGTGATTTATTCGTTGCTGATGTCGCTTATACGGGTGAACTTGACTTTTCAGAAGGTGGCGATAGCAATCGGACTGTTCGATTAGAACAAGTCACTGAAGCCAATAACATCTGGGATGTATTCAATGTATTTGGCGTTGGTTCGCTTGATCTGAATTGGAATATTGGCATTAACCCCGACATCCCAGTTGCATTACAACTTGAAGGTGGGGTCGGTGAACTCATACTCAACCTTGAAGAATTAACCATCACAGACCTTAACCTCAGTGTTGGTCTTGGAACAATCGAGATGACCTTACCTGCCCCTGTTGCAGAGCGATATGAAGTCAATATTGATGGCGGGGTTGGTGGCATAACCATCACATTGCCTGAAAATGTTGCGGTTCGCATTGAAGCAGAAATGGGACTCGGTGAAGTCAATATCAATAATAATGCGCTCGAACGACTTGATAGTGGGGATAATGAAGGTAACGTTAATGGCATCTGGGAAACAGAGAATTTTTCCAGCGCAGATACCGCTATTATCATCCGCTTTGATGGTGGAGTCGGTGAATTAATCGTCCGCTAGCATATCTTATGGGTGATACATTTATGGCTCGTATCACCCATCTCTATTTTTGCGAACACACACAATAATGGTATCCTTTTGGAACGTATGTTTGTTAATCGCTAACGTCACGAAAGCAAGTGTGTGTTGAAACTCAAAAAACACCAAATCACCATCGCCCAAGCAAGCCTGACCAGTAAAATCTTTTTGGAAGGTACAGCAGGAACGGGCAAATCTACAGCCGGAGTCGAACGTTTAAGACATCTTTTAAATGCCGGCGTTTCAGCGAGTGAGATTCTCGTCCTACTCCCCCAACAGACCTTATCTTTCCCATATACCGAGTTTCTAAAAGACCCCAATCTCAGCGCAGGCGGTCAAGTCACGGTCACAACAATGGGTGGTTTAGCGCGACGTGTGGTCGATGTATTTTGGGTATTAGTGGCAGAAGAATCAGGATTCGCAAATCCAGCCAAACGTCCTACATTCTTGAGCTTAGAAACCGCACAATATTACATGGCGCGTCTGATTAACCCTGTAATCGAGCAAAAGGGCTACTTCGACACGGTAACGATTGACCGTAACCGCCTTTTTAGCCAACTCATCGACAACCTAAACAAGTCAGCAGTGGTTGGGTTCTCGCATACTGAACTCGGCGAACGCCTCAAATCAGCATGGAATGGCGACCAAACTCAATTACGAATGTATGACGATGTGCAAGACAGTGTAAACATCTTCCGCGCTTATTGCTTAGAGCATAATCTACTTGATTTCTCTCTCACGATGGAGCTATTCATTCAGCGTTTATGGTCACTCCCGCAATGTCGTGATTTTCTGACGAAACAATACAAACACATCATTATCGACAACTTAGAAGAAGATACGCCATCAGCCCATATTGTCATGGCAGATTTAGCCGAAGCCAGTGAATCCGCATTATTGATCTACGATACCAACGCGGGTTATCGTCGCTTTCTTGGTGCAGATGCCTTCAGTGGGCGGTCAATACGGCGGGTCTGTAATCAGCATGTACAATTTGAAGATTCATTTGTCACCAATCAGCACTTAGAAGCATTCAGCCAGCAACTCGCCATTAGCCTCAATCGCCTGCCACCCGATCATGAGATCAGCACAGACCCACGATCTGTTTTGATTTATGACGATCATCGCTATCATCCACAAATGGTCGATTGGGTCACCGATGAAATCGCCAACCTTGTGCATAATCAGGGTGTGCAACCATCAGAAATGGTCATTCTTTCACCTTATCTGTCTGATGCTTTGCGCTTTTCAATTATGAATCGCTTACAAGACCTTGATGTCCCTGTACGCTCACATCGTCCCTCACGGTCATTGCGTGAAGAGCCAGCGACATTGACCATGCTCACATTAACGCAACTCGCGCACCCGCAATGGTATTTACCACCCACTCCATTCGATGTCATCTATGCTTTGATGATGGCAATCGACGGGCTTGATCTAGTGCGGGCGCAATTATTAGGTCGCGGAGTCTACCGTATAGAAGGCGGTCAACCAAAGCTCGAAAAATTCGATCAACTCCCACCCGCCACACAGGAACGCATCACATTCACCTATGGCAATCGCTACGACCAACTACGCGAATGGATAGAAAAACAAATCCAAAACACCGACCTTACCAATCCCGATCCACTTGACCATTTTTTGAGTCGTCTATTTGGTGAGGTCTTATCACAAGCAGGATTTGGCTTTCATACAGAATCAGCAACTATCAAAGACACAGCAGAAATCGCCGCCAACCTCATTGAATCAGCCCGTCGTTTCCGTTGGATTATTGGCGAGAGTGGCGCACCTGTTCCCGAAAACAAATCATTAGCGCAAGAATACGTCGAGATGGTCAATCAGGGAATCATCGCCGATCAATATGTACGTCGATGGGAAACGCAATCTGATAATGCCGTTTTGGTCGCACCTGCTTATACATTCTTGATGAGCAATCGCCCTGTTGAATACCAGTTCTGGCTCAATGTCGGCGGGCGTGGATGGGCGGAACGGCTATACCAACCACTCACCAATCCCTACGTCCTCAGTAAAAATTGGGTGGATGGTGAAAAATGGTCAGATATGCACGATGTGGAAGCTAGCGAAGAATCACTCTACAAACTCACGTTAGGCTTGATTCGTCGCTGTCGAAAAACAATTTATCTGGGTTATAGTGAACTCGGTGAACAAGGCTATGAGCAACGTGGCGCACTCTTAGACGCAATTCAAAAGATGCTCCGTCGCTTACAATTATAAAAATACAATTTACAAGGGCATGGGTGCATCAGCAAGCCAAATCAGGAAACCATTCTACAAGTTCCCTGACATCAAATAACACACTTTATTTACCAAGTATCTTTTTCATTTTCTTAACCTGTTTAAGAAAGACACGTCCACATTCAAAACCATAATGTGTCCCCCCTTCAAATACAACATCAATTTTGGGGATCGCACTCTTTTGTATATCAATACTTTGAATATTACTTCGAGGGTGTTTAACTAATAGGTCTCCTAGGGAATTTTTGAAAAAACCACGTTTAACAGAAAAGAAAGCAATATGCTCATCACCAAGCGCAATATACATTGTCCCTGTGTGATTAGCCGGAGTACTTATAATAGTTTGTTTACCATCCATTGCCCGCGCAACAGCACTACCAACAACACCACCGCCACTACGTTTAATCATCTTAGCGGCTTCCCCTCTGCTTGAGACTGTTAAGCCCGTAAGAATTGTTTCACCCAATAATTGCCCCGCACTTTTATCCATTTTCAACTCCTAATAATTATGTATTTCCTACTAAATTATCAAGAGTCCGCCGAGAAAACGCATATTAAACACCATTATTATGAAAAAATTAACGATAATCTTCTAATGGCAACCAAACACATTATTTGGTAATCAATACATATACTAAGGATCATCCAACGTATAATAAGTATGATCATAAATATACTTATGTGAAATCTTATGGCAAATAATCCACTTCAAAAATTCTATCAGCTCATTGAAGATGAACAGTATCGTGATGCACTTGGCATTCTTGAAACTGAGGACATCCCACCATCTGTCGCCGAGAAATGGCATCAGTGGCTAAACGACCTCCATAAAGAAGACCGCATGATGGCAGGTGTCGCATCTGATAAAGACGTTCAGGAACATAATCGTCTGTATTATGAGCAGATGAAAGCTATTGGAAGCGTTGTTGGGCTTTCGCTGTTTAGTTTGATTTTCCCCATATTGATGATCGCTTTGTTAAGTACCTCATTTGCCTCTCTGATTATATTGTTCGCCGTATTTGCGAGTTATTATGGTGTGCGCTGGACAATTGCCCTCTTTTTCCATCAAAATATCAACTCATACACACTCATGGTCTGGTTCGGTTTAGGCAGTATTACAGGGATGATGATGCCTGCAAGCGTTTATTACACTCAAATAAACTATACGCTGTTGTTATCCTTACTCTGGTTCCTACCCTTCAGCGCACACATCGGCTGGCACTTGGGTGAACGCATTGGACTAAAAATCGCCAAACACCGCCGACCCGAATTTGACGCAAAATCAAAGCAACTTGAGGAAGATCACAAATCATGAAAAAACTCTACTTATTTGTATTGCTAAGTGTATTATTTCTGCCACAAAGTTATGATGCTCAAGCACAACCACCACCCAATTTCCCCATCCGAATCGCTTATTACACTTTTTTTGATCGTGAGCTATTTCTTATTCAGGAGGATGAACCCATACTGGTATCATCTTCGCTGGCTGTACCTGAGGGCTTTAGTTTTTCATGGTCGCCTGATTGTAATCAATTCATGTTCACAGAACGTTCAGATGAGTTTGAAGGGCATGTAACCATATATGATGTTGAAACAAATACACGCTCTGAAACTTGGTTTAATCCAAATATTGTAGAGTTGCTTTGGTCTCCATTAGGCGATCAAGTTATTTTCGGAGAAAAGATCAATGCCCTTTCGGTTGTTAGTATTGCCGATATAGATAGTCTCGATACACCAATTGAAATTTTTCGCGCTAGCGATTTTGGAGATGCTTACGCTTTTATTGTTGATTGGTCAACTGATGGTAGCACCTTCGTTTTGTTTTCCCATAATGGGCGCGGTGGGGCACAATTTCATGTAATTGATCTAACAACCACCCCGTATAGTATTCGCACCTCTGATAACCTCGTTGCCTTAAGCGGATTAGATTTATCCGCAGACGGGAAACAACTCATCTTTAGTCACGGACGTACTGAGGAACGTGATATTTTTCTGCTAGATACAACCACTTGGGAATATACTAATTTGACCAATAATCCAGGTTCATATAATTGGATGGAATGGTCACCAACTGATGATCATATTGCTTATAATAATGGCACTGGTATTTATATCATGGATGCAGATGGCAGTAATGCTATAAACATTGTCCCAGAAAACACATTAATTGACTATGTTTCTATAAAGGGCTGGTCATCCGACGGACAATACATCATATATACTCAAAGTATTCATAATCAGCCTTTTTTTATATCGGATTTGTACGCGACTTCAGCAGACGGTCTTATCAATATTGAATTGGGAATAACTAACCGCGAAACAACAACTATTGAGTGGCTACCGTGTATAACATAGATGATTATGATGAATAGTTGTTGTCTTTCGTACTCGATAGCCCGTGATGCAGTTGGTACTACAACATAAATCAGGTGATAATAGGCTAACAAATCATAAATTGAAATGGGGGAATAAGCATGAGCAATTGCGCCAAGCGGGGGCATTAATCAAAGAGAAACGTTACGAAGAAGCACGCGATATTTTAGAGGGCATTGCAGGTCATCCAACCGCACAGAAATGGCTAGCCAAACTTGATGAAGTCGCGCCTAAAACCAAACGTAAATTTCAAGATGATAATGATGATCCATTTGGCGGTATCGGTGATGATTACCCACGCGAACGCGAAAAAAACAAACTCGGTGGTCTCCTCTATTCACCAACACAAGGTGACCCCAATCAAGCACCATATAAAGACTATACAGGAATCTCCATCCTTATTTTCTTCTTATATTGGCTCTTATGGCTTCCGGGGATTGCCGCAAACCTTTATTACACTCAAATAAACTATACGCTGTTGTTATCCTTACTCTGGTTCCTACCCTTCAGCGCGCACATCGGCTGGCACTTGGGCGAACGCATTGGACTAAAAATCGCCAAGCACCGCCGACCAGCAATTAACGCTAAATCAAAAGAACTTGGCAAAAAATAACACCTAATCTTAACCTGCTTATTTCATATTTTATTCATGTTAAGGCCATCTAAATTTTTACTCTAATTTTCAACATTCAATGGTGTTTGATTGGGCAAAAATAAACTCTGACGGTATGATGTAATTGTAGTTTCTGTTCGTTGTTAGGTGGGAGTTACATTTTCATCATGGAGCGTCAAAAGCAACAAAGTAAATCTAAAAGTAAAACACAAAAACATAATCAAAAACCACAAACTACAAATTCCAGCAATGATATGATGATGATTCAGCGTGCTATTGATGATCCCACCACACTTGATGCAAAAACAATAGGACTACTTAACAAAACACATGGCAATCACTTCGTCAACCGATTGATTCAACGTTCTCCAAATAACAATACAATTCAACGTTCCCCTGGTGATGACAAACCTGTCCCCGGTACTCAATTATGGTCAGTAGAAACTTTCAAAAATCGCGCCCCCTCTTATTACTCGGTGTGGTGGGGTATGACCGATCAAACAATTTACGACATTATTGAAAAACTTGAGATATATCACGCTGACACAAGTTCAGGAATGCAGCTTGTTATGGTCAAGCAAATGATGGATTTGGTGGAAAAATGGTTACGTGACCATCGTGGCGAGAGTGACGAAAAGGATTATAAAGTTATCAAGCGTTTTGGTACTTTATTGGATACCCGTTATAGCGAACTACGTAAACCTGTAGAAAAAGATTATTTTACAAGTTCACTTGGTGATGATTGGGTAGAACCAGATGAAATGAATAATCGTTACTCGCACATCAAGAAAGAACATGAAGGTTCCCCTTCATCTATGTTCACCAAGGTTGCGGGTTTATTAGATCAAGTTGTACCCGCAGTTGGTAAAAGTAAAGTTGATGTCGAATTCACATGGCCCGTACTTGGGTTCACTGTTGGATTGGCTGAAGCCCTTATCAAATTAGGCGGTCACATTTCAATTGAAGGAGAACGTTCGCCTGATGGTGATATGAAAGTCGTTGCAGAATTCACTGGTTTAGGTGTAGCAGAAGCAAAAGTTGAATATGTTTGGGAAAGTACCTTTAAGGCAGAACTTGGCGGATTCTTTGAAGTCCAAGCCGATAACAGTGAAGAAGCCATGAAACTACTTTCATACGGATTTTATCGACGTATGACAAGTACAAGCAGTGACACCCTAACCGAAATCGCTCATTACCTGTGGAGTGGTGGTATGTGGGACAGCAGCCTAGCACAGGAATTTAGCGAAGAATGGGCAGCCGATGTCGAGGGTGAAGCATTTGGTGATGGCGATGATGATAGCGTCGATGGACAAGGTGGCAATAATTATGTGATGACCGGTGTTGTGGCTGGTCTATCATTAGAAGGTAAAAGCAAAGCCGCCAATGTAGGTGGTAAAGGTGCTTACAAAGGCAAATGGGGAACCCGTTATGACTCAGAAAACAAGGATGGCATCGGGCAACGCATCCATGAACTTTCCGCAGAAGGCACATTTGGAGATAACGCAACAGGCAAGCTCGCCTATCAATGGCTATACAATGATGATAATGACAATATGCAGGGCGATAAACTCACATTTGAGGGCGCGGCAGTTATTGGTTTAGATAAACTCAACGATACCAATCAATGGCTCACGGGGTCTTTTCTCATCCCAACATTTACAAGTCTCATCGAACGTGCACAAGATTTAGCAAATTCAGAAGCGGCTGCTGGTGGCATTGCGGGGATGATGATGGACGCGACAACAAAGAATATGCTTATCGGCGCAACAGCTGGGGCAGAATTCCCTAATTTATTACCTAATGGTCCTATGTTTGGGGAAAAGGGTTATTTAGATGGTTCGTTAAAAACCAAACTGAGTATTGAACTTGAAAACCTCTTCACACCCGGAAAACCGCTCGTTGCATCTGTTGCCTTAGCAAGCGAAGGTGATATTTCCACTGGGGAAAACATCAGCAAAATCTTAAAGGTCACACTTGAGCAATCCAAGTTACTACTCAAATTCACCTATAATAGTAAAACTGGTTCCCTAACAGTTGATTATCCAGATTAAATATAGAGAAAAATTATGACACCTGTTGAATCCAAACACAGTTTAGATATACAATTAACCATGCGCACCCCAAATCAAGACAATATTAATGTACATCTCAAAGAGGTTCTCGCATTAGGCGAAAATGGTCAAATCCTAGCGGTTATCATCGGCTTTGAATTATCTCCAACAACTTACAATGAGATTGTCAATCCATCTGAATACTTTAACTCAACAATAAAACGACGCATTGGCAACCCGAAACTAACAGCAAATACCCCTATTGAATTTAAAACGCGCCTT
Organism: Epimenia babai; assembly: GCA_011762755.2. Lineage (NCBI taxonomy): Eukaryota > Metazoa > Mollusca > Solenogastres > Cavibelonia > Epimeniidae > Epimenia > Epimenia babai. The sequence continues at coordinate 14,389 of WURV02175756.1, forward strand.
GTAGCTGATTATGTTAATTTGGTTAACGGTAATGGTGATCGTGCATCCGATGTCGCGGAATTCTTAAAGACAGCCTCAAATAATAGCGATTTACTCCACACTGAAAATTGGCTGACCTTAGAAGTTAAACAAGAAGTCCCCGTGCCACCCAATGTTGGTTCAGGTACTTTAAAAGAAGGTTACCGAATCGAGCAGTAACGTCCTCCCTCACACCAAGACATTACGCCTGATTTGTTTATTCTATTAGTGCTACTGAGCAAATCAGGTCATAATAATCTAACAGGTCATACATAAAATGGGGGAAACATGAACAGTGAAGAGCAGTTGCGCCGAGCCGGAGCGTTAATCAAGCAGAAGCGTTACGAAGAAGCACGCGATATTCTGGAAGAGATCGCAGACAACCCAACCGCGCAAAAATGGCTGACAAAACTCGATGAAGTCGCGCCTAAAGCCAAGCGTAAATTTGAAGATGATTATGATGATCCATTCGGTGGTATCGGAGATGACTATCCACGCGAACGCGAAAAAGCCAAACTCGGTGGTCTTCCCTACTCACCAACACAAGGCGACCCCAATCAAGCACCACACAAAGACTACACGGGAATTTCCGTCCTCATTTTCTTCCTGTATTGGCTTTTGTGGATTCCGGGGATAGCCGCCAACCTCTATTACTTGAATGATGCGCGCGAATATCAAAAATATTGGGGCGTAAGGGCAAATGGAGTCGGGTGTTTATGGGCAATACTATTGTTTAATGTTTTACCCGTACTTGCTTGTTGTGGGATTATCTTCTCATTAGTAGCAATCGGTCCTGAAGTAGAAGAAATATTCGATGAGATAATCAGTACACTAAGCGTCACATTAACGCCACCACAATAAGCCGACTTAATCCGAATCAGATAACAACCATGGAACCACTTGATCTGATTGCGGAACACTAAACGCATGGAAGACCATATTGGGTGATCGCATCGCGCTAACAAAAATGTTAATCATCTGCGCGAGTGGTAAAAAGTTAAATGTGACTGCAATACGAACAGAGTCGCTACTTTTAAGTTGAGATTTAGATGCCCGCAACTGATTCATCAAATACATGATTGGTTGCGGTTTTTTAGACTTACTACTATTGATATAAATGCGTTTTATACTCACATCACTACGCGCAGAGACAATATCAATCAAATGTGTAATCAACTGGTCAACGGCTTGCTTTGAGCTTTCTTCAAAAACGAGTTCGATATAATCTGTATGGTTCGTCCTTGAGCAAGCAATGTGTTTGGACGTATCTACCTGAACCATGAGATCAACCTCAAGCTAATCTAACAATTTTGTAAGTTACATATTTCGATAATAACATCAATTATCAAAGTATGCTGATGTACAACAAAAAATAGCAGGTCGTTGAACTCCCCATTACACTCTAATCCTATCACAAAATATCTTCGTAAATCAATCAGCCAACCATCCTATATACACCCTCATTGCATCCACGCTAAAGTGTGTAGACATCATTTCTTTAGGGGAAAATAACGTGCAACTCAACTTACCAATAGAACAACATTTATCACAATCTAAAAGTATATTAATTGCAGGGATGGGCGGTGGATACGATATATTCTCCGGTTTACCGCTCTATTTTGAACTCAAGAGATTAGAAAAGACTGTTCACCTCGCCAATCTTAGTTTTGCCGATATTCTCGCTGTTGATGACGGAGAAACACTTACAGATACATTGGTTGGCATTACAGCAGACATAGAAGACACATTTGATTATTTTCCTGAATACTATCTAGCACAATGGTTTGAAGAAATCGGTGAAGATATAACAATTTGGTGTTTTCATAAAACAGGTGCGCGACCATTAGCCCAAAATTATAAGGCTTTAGTTAAGCATTTAGACATTGACGCAATCATCCTTGTCGATGGTGGTGTAGATAGCCTAATGCGCGGTAATGAACCACATGCCGGAACAATTTTTGAGGATTCACTATCACTCACTGCTGTAAACGAACTCTCTAATGTCCCTGTTCGCATAACTGCATGTCTGGGGATGGGTGTAGAGTATGAAATTAGTTATCCGCACGTATTCGAAAATATCGCTCATCTAACAAAACAAAACGCATTTTGGGGTTCCTGCACCTTAATCAAACAGATGAATTCTTATCAACAATTTGAAGACGCTGTGTTATATGTATTTGACCAGCAACCACAATTTCCAAGTGTCATTTGCTCATCCATTGTCTCTGCTGTGCACGGGTATTATGGCGATTATCATTTCATTTCGAGAACAAAGGGCAGCGAATTACACATTTCAGCACTAATGCCAATTTATTGGTTTTTTGATCTGAAAACTATAGCGAAAAACAATCTCCTTTTACCTCATTTACGTCTAACATATGATATTAACGAGTCTTGGAACGCCATGACTAAAGCACGATCAAACATCGAATTTCGCGTCACACCACAACACCCACTTCGATAAGTTTAAGTAAGTTGAAACCGCGACTTAAGTCATCATGATATAGTTGAATAAGCATGGTTTACGTTATCATCGCAGATAAAGACAGCACCATCGACCCAATTAATAAGTGATCTTGATTAAACCCTATCTTGCTTTCGTTGTCGCCACATGCGTACAAGCAATTCAACCATGAGTCCACCATCATTCTTTTGGTTTTTAAATCCCATGACACTTTGTGGGATCGTTGTGGGAACCAAACAACCTACTAATGACATTATTGCCACAATAACCGAGGTAAGAGGGAACGCAAGCAAGATTAAAGACGTGTCTACTAAAAACACAATCACTAAAGATGATGTCACCATTTCTAAAAATGTAGCAAGCGGACCGGCAAACACAATCCAAAATTGATGGGATAAAGGCATTCGTTCCATCTGACGTACACGAACAAACCCATAAAATGGCAAATAAGCGCGTACCTTGATCTTGATATCTTTGTATGTCCAGCTAAAAACTTCATTTTGATCGTAGCCCTTACCACCTAAATAGACCACTGTCCGTCGCTTATAGATAACTCGCCCAACAAACGCATGTCCGAGTTCATGAATCAATACGTGAATCGGCATAATAATCAAATAGCAAATATTTAACCCAATGACAATTAATACCCCGTTTACAAAATCCATAACACCATCTTTCACTACAAATTCTACTATCATTACAATATGGACAAGGCGCATCACGATTAAAAAAGTCACCAATAATCCGCTATAGATGGCTAAACTATACTCAACGGTATGGCTAAGGTCTATAAAAGCCCTTTTTTGAACTCATAATATGCTCACCTCAATTTAGTGAAATTTATGATAATATGGCGGATACTACGCAGTATAAACTCATCTCACCCACCCATCACATATTGAAAAATGGCTCGTTTTATAAGATTACGCCAAATTCCCTCTCAGAAATTTGTCAGAACCTTAATTGCATTTTTACAGAAAAAATCGTAAGGTGTAGATGGTATATAAATATTGCGATCAATTAAACTATGTACTTGTCCTGCCTAATTAAACTTATTTAAGTTCAGTTTATGTGTTATATGCAGGAGAAACACAATGCACGAAGCACACAATTATAATGGACCTTTTTGGGTTCGGCTTTGGTATGAACCAGAAAATCGCTGGACACATACAGGTACACAAGATCGCTACAATCTTATGAATCACGCTATTCAATCCGCGCAAAATCATGCAACCACGCGCCCTGCATTACGCTACTGTGTAATGGATGGCAAAGGTAATATCATCTGGAGTCATGGAATTTAAACCAATGACCCCAGACCGTTTATATCAACCCTGATATTTACTCTGAAGTTGTCACATTAACAAACTCCACCTCAAATATCAGGGGCCACCGTTTACCTGTAATATAAAAATGCTCTGTTTCAGGATCATAGGCAATGCCGTTGAGCACCGCATTCGATCCCGCCTCAGTGGCAAGTGCTTGCTCTTCGGGTGTCAATAAGCCGGACGCATCAATAATAGCTGTCACTGCCCCTGTTGCGCTATCTATCCGAACAATGCGATCTGTATTCCAAACATTCGCATAAATCGACTCGCCAACACACTCCAACTCATTAAGATTAATAATAGGAATCGTATCAACTGTGACGGTAATCTGTCCCAACCAACCGAAGGTATAAGGGTCACGAATAATAATGCGCTCCGAGCCATCACTATGGAAAAGGTGTTCGCCGTCATAACAAAGTCCCCAACCTTCACCGTTATATAAAAATTGCCCTAATGCCTCCATAGTATCCCGATCATATACAAACGCCACACCTTGTCGCCACGTCAACTGAATAAACCATTGATCGGTTAGTGCCAACCCTTCACCAAAATAAGTATCATCAAGGGATTGTCTGCGCAATACTGTGCCCGTTTCAGGGTCAACTTCACGAAATTCAGACTCACCATTTTGTCCGGTACCTTCATAAAACAACCCGTTCTCAAACAATAAACCTTGTGTAAATGCTCCTGTATCATGAGGTAAGGTGCGTATAACACGCGGTACAAGCCATTCAATATCGGCATCAACACCTTGCGAAGAAACCACTGACTGTGACGAACCGTTCAATACAATCGTTACAATGAATGCGATTAAAATTAGCGTTCCACCGACCGCAACCCGCAATTTATTCAACGTAAAATCACCTTTTAAGCCTAAAATTCAAAAATCTCCCCTATAGATATAGAGGAGATTATTATACTGCAAGATTCTAACGAAAAAATGAGTCAAGAACTATATAATGACAGCTACGCCGAGATGTTTTCCATCACCACGTACACTGTGAAACCAATATAACCTAATAAGAAAACTATAGCTTCCTGACGACTCAACTTACGATCTAATACAAAGGGTAATAATAGTAAACTAAATCCAATCATCACGATTGAATCAATGTTTATGATTTGTTGAGCAACATCAATTGGTTGTATCACTGCTGTCACCCCTAAAATTGCAAGGATGTTGAAAATATTTGACCCAACAACATTACCAATCGCAATATCGCTCTCTTGGCGTAAGGCGGCTGTGATTGAGGTCACCAACTCTGGTAAGGATGTACCCACTGCAACGAGAGTGATGCCAATCACCAACTCGCTAATACCAAGGCTCCGTGCAATATCAGTAGCATTATTAACAGTCAATTGTGCACCAATCATTAACACAAGAATACCAACTAATAAACGTATGAATTCACGTCCGCGCCGAATTTGAGCCACTTCCTTATCAGATTCTTGTTCAGAGTTGTTGTAATTTTTCAGTTGATCCCAACGAGCAAAAACAACGACAAAAACCATAAATATTAAAAAAACGACTAGCAATATTATCCCATCGATACGTCCCACAACAGCATCGCGAAATAGGACGGTCGCTAACAATGCAACACCTATCATTATTGGAATCTCACGTCTTAGTAAATTAACATGAACACCTATCGGGAAAATTAATCCACTTATGCCAAGAATAAGACCAATGTTAGCAATGTTTGAGCCAACTATATTCCCCACAGCAATATCAGATGAACCACTGAGTGCGGCACTTAAACTCACCAACAACTCCGGAGCAGATGTTCCGATAGCAACAACTGTCAAGCCAACTACTAAAGGCGATATCCCAAGAGATTGAGCAAGGGAAGATGAACCTTTAACCAACCAATTACCACCCAAAAAAAGTAAAAACAAACCGGTAAAAAGTCCAAGAGTAGACAGCATCTGATCTTTATCTTTCTATTACGAAGCGATTGAAAATTATTCAACGCTAAGCAGTTATACGTAAAATGCTAAATCAAACATAAATATAAGGATAAACACATTTCTGTTCGTTAATTCGCAGATTATTCAACCTAAAAATCAAAAAATCTCCCCTATAGATATAGAGGAGATCATTATACTGTAAGATTCTAACGAAAAAATGAGCCGAACATCATTAGCAACACTTAGTTGATAAGTGTAAAATCAAGCCTCGCTGGCATATTATTGAGATAATCATTGCCAATCGAACCTGGTCCCCATGTTGCCACCGACCATTCATAATCGCCACGCGGTACAGTCACCGTAACCGTACAAGTGCCACCACCGCAAGTCGTACCATCAACCCATTGTTCATGTTGAACGGTATCATTTGGCAACCACACACGCAGATAATACCACGTTCCATAATTAGCAACAGACCATGAGAAGGTCATTGTACCGCCGAAATCAGTCGTATTATCCACAGGCGTTAGCAAAGTCGCCATCTGTGGGGCGGCTAAACTAACCACAAATGGATCACTACTACTCATTAAACTGTAACCAGCAGGTCCCCATGCTTGTATAGACCATGTATAAGCCCCGTTGCCAAGCACTTTAGGATCGTCCCATGTACAAGTCGATGTACAAGCATCTTCACCTGAAATCCAACCACTGTATGTAGTAGTCGCGCCTTGCTTAACGACAAGATTATACCATTGTGCCCCGTTGACTGTGTCCCATGCAAAGCTCGGCGTATTGGTATCAACATCAGTTACACTACCTAGCGTTGGTGTGATACTCGTAACAGGATTAGGAACATTAACTGTAAATTGAGCAGGACCAACCCATGCGCCTGTACCAGATGGACCATACGCTTGTATCCACCACTCATAATTACCATTTGCAGGCAATAATCCCAGATCAGGCGCACACGTACCACCTGTACAAATCAAGGAGCCACGATGCCACCCGCTATGTAATGTTGCACCACCTCCACCGATCCAGATGTTATACCAAGTTGCTCCGGCAACATCATCCCATTCAAAATCGAGATCATCATAATCAGTAATCACCGCTCCACCCGTTGGCTGGAAGCCATTCATTGCACTCATATCTGGCAAAACAGTGCTAACGGCAATAGGTAGAGTTGTCGCATATGGACCTGTTCCCGCGAGGCTATAAGCACGAACAGTCCAATCAAAATTCCCGTTTGGTAGGTAATTCGATGAGTGTACATTACAGGTTCCGCCACAAATAGCACCAACACCCACTTGATGCCAAGTATTAACAACAACCGCATTATTATTATTCGGATTCGTCACAAGCAAGTTATACCACAATACATCAGCATCATGATCCCAGTGATAAATAACATCACCGTTATGATTGTCGGCGGATAAACCTGTTGGAACGGCAGTGGCATTAATGGTAAAGTTTTCGCTACTGCTAAATATACCTGTTCCCCCCGGTCCATAGGCACTTACCTTCCACATAAACAATCCCATTCCAGTTACATCAATACTGGTTTGGTAATTGTTGCCATTTGGTGTCAGGTCATCAATAGACAGCCATACATCATTAATAACAGTCGCACCACTCAAAACCTGAATGTTATACCAAAGTGCCCCTGTGGTGTGTTCCCATTCAAATGGAATCGTGGATGTGTCATATGCTGGATTGCTAACAGGTGCAACCAGTACAGGTGGCGTTGGCGCAGCCGCATTGACAACAAAGTTACCTCCCACACTCCAAGGACTATAACCTGTCGATCCCCACGCATCCATCCACCAACTATACGAACCATTAAGATGTACTACAGGTGGCTGGAAAGAACAAGTAGGTTGCCCACAATCAGCTACCCAATCATCATAGATAATTCCTGACGCACCTTGGATATATAAACGGTAATGACTCGCATCTTGAACCTCTGACCATTGATAGGTTGGTAAACCATCAACACCTGTGTAAATACCTGATGGTAAAAGTAATGAGGGAGCTTGAACAACAAATTCCTCACCGCCAAGTGGCAAAGCGACAGTTGTACCTGTAAAGGCTTCACTATAAGGTTGAATATACCAACGGTAAGTACCTGTTGATGTAGTAAATGAATCACTGATCTGTGCTGAACAGGCACCACCGCCATTACATCCGGCATCAATAGCACTAAACCATTCAGAGTAAATCTGATTATCGCCGTTATATATCAGTAATTGATAATAGGTGGCTTCCGTCACGCCTGCCCACGAAAAATAAGGTGTAACCGACCCGACAGTTGCCCCACTCACAGGGCTGGTTAAGCTCAACAACCCCTGATTAACAGCAAGATTGAGTTCGAGTCTTGGGAAAGTAAACCCGTTACGAGGGTCAGTCAGCTGTACACCTGTACCGCTTAACACTGTGGCTATTTGATCAACGGTAGCGACATCAGACAATTCTCGCATAATCGCCCAAGCACCAGCCATATGTGGTGCCGCCATTGATGTACCAGAGATCACCCCATAACCATCAGCATCTAAAGCATCGGGAACCGAAGATAAAATAGAAACTCCAGGAGCAAGAAAATCTAAAAAGTTTGCCGAGTTTCCATAAATTTGATCTTCATTGCCATTGCCATTCCAATTTGTTGTCGTAGCCCCCACACTAAACGCATTAGATAAACAAGCGGGCGCAGAGAGGCTATTAGAATAGCCATCGTTCCCTGAAGATATAATCACACCAATCTCGGCGGCTCGTAATTGAGCAAAGATATTAAAGTATTGTGGGAGTTGCGCATCACAAGCACTCTGGAAACTCCCCCCCCCGAGACTCATATTGACCGAAGCAATATTGTAGGTAGAGCTTAGCGACAATACATATTCAAGCCCAGCAATAATATCGCTATCTAAGGCAACCATACCATCACCATAAACGAAAGATTGGCTAGTGTGAAACACATTAATTGCAATAATATTTGCATCGGGTGCAACACCAGATAATGTTGTACCACCACTTGTCTGCCCGTTAGAACCAGCAGCAATACCTGCAACATGCGTACCATGTCTACAAGTTTGAACGTCAATATTCACGCTAGGATCATTTGCATTCGCAATACACCCACTTGATGCTGCCGCACCAGAACCATATTGTGTCGTTGAGCCATTCGGGCAATTAGGTGTTGCAAATCCATACTGGGTATTACCAGACGATGAAAAACAGGCTTCCTCAACAACACGATTTTGAAAAAACGCATGTGACGAATCAATACCATTATCAAGAATGGCAATAGTCTGCCCTGTACCATCATATCCTTGACCATGAACAGCCGCAGCGCCAACTAATGGGACGGAGAAATCTAAATGTAATGTTCGTGCTTCATCAGGATAAACAGCCCGTACAAGTGGTGATGTATTCAGGAAATTCATCGTCGCTTGATCGACTTCTAACGCAACATAGGGCAACAATTGATAGGATTGCGTGATAGTGGCGTTCATCGTAGTCAACGCACTACCCAAAGTATTGCGCACACTCTGAATTTCCGATGATTGAGGAACACGTATACCATTACGGGTGATCGAATTATCAATATTTAACTCAACAATAACCCGTTGTGGTGCATTTGGATCAATCACAGGTTCATAATTCGCAGGAGGCAGAACTTCCCCCTCACCTGAACGATCAGGAAACGGATTATCCGGTGTTCCCTCATCCGGTAAGGGGATCACGAACACATCTGGATTATTGGAATCTTGTGTTGCCTCTGCCGTTGGTAAAGGCGTAGATACATCAACATCCTCTGTTGTTTCAGGTTGAAGTGTTTCAGTTACTTCTGCTTCTGTCTCAACGGGTACTGTTTCCGTTGGAATCGGTGTCGGTTCTTGTGTAGGTTGCTCAGTCACAACCTCGATTGTTGGATCAGGAGTTGTTTCAACAGGTTGTGGGTCTGGCGTGATTTCCTGCGCGCCAGCCCCCGGTAAAATCACCAATAACCCGACTAACAACAACCACAAGACAACAAATTGTAATCGTTTATGATTCATGTATGATGTTCCTATAAAAGAATAGTTATTACTCAATATACCGTACATTTAACCATAAAAGTTATGGGTAAATATATGAATGATTAAGTTTCCCAAACAATAATGTTATTTTTTACCTTATTGGGTTTAGGGAGACCATCTGGAATTAAGTATTATCTCATGTGTTGTATATCTCAGTTGGAATATATACTGAGTTTAAATGCTCTTAATAAGGGACTATAAGTATGCAAGCTAAACTACTTCATGTTCTCATTCCCCTATGTATGTTATTCCTTGCCGCATTGGCATGCGGAGTTCCAGCGCAAGATTGCATGGGAATAACATTCAACGTTGAGGGTTCCGTTGTTGATGCAGACAACAATCCAATTTCAAATGCGTCGATCCGCGTATGGAACAATGGGTCATTTGAGAGATCGGCTTTTGAGCTTCACGCTACGAGCAATGAGAGCGGGCATTTTGACACAGACAATACATTTAGCTATGCGTGTACCACATTTGAGGTGGAAGTATCTGCTAATAACTTTGTGACCCAAACATTAAATTTTTACCCTCCATCAAGCGCAGGTTGGTCTAATGAATTACCTGACCACATTACTGTCTACCTAACGCCTTCTTCAGAGTAAACAAGTAAAGTGATACTCCCCTGCACCAACCTACCTGTAATTAAGCGTGTCCACGCAGAAGGTAGTGTCGCTGACCCGACTTCTGGCAACCAGATTGGGCGAAAAAGGATAACGACAAATAATTTTCTTCGCGTCCTTCGCAACTTTGTGGTTCTATATTTTTAATCACTCAACCCGTATCAACGTCGCTGGATCAGCATTCTTAAAATAGGCACGATAAGATGATGCCTCTTGTATTGCGGTGGCAAGTTGCGCGGTGGTCTTGGCTTTATCACCATCACTCGCCGTTCCACCATCAGCCAGAGTCAGCGAATCGCCATCTTCAGCCACAATCGTGACATGACCGCGTGTGACCATCCAATTGAGTGCAACCCGCATTGTAGCTATACTATGTGCGGTCAGACCCGCTAATTGAGTCCATGTAACTGTGCCAGCATGAGCATTCAGTGTATGTTTGATAATTCCGCCAAAACGCTTTAAGAAACCTTGTACAGAGTCTGCTATAGGATCAATGTTAAACAAAATCACCGTTTCAGGGTTCACTGCCTTAAGCGCATATTGCACCGACTCTGCATCAGGCGGTAACGACCAGATTACCAATACAGGCGACGGTGTTAATTCATGCCGTAAACGCCCCACCCTATCATTTGCATCTGCGCCCTCATGCCATACTATCGCATCAGGCAACTGTTCTAACGTTTTTTGTAACAATACCTGCGGGTCATCTGCATTACGATAATCTATAATCTCCACGTCAGTACGATGAGCAAAATCGGTAATCGGTTCGTCCACAGGGCGCGCATCCGACCAAACAACCTGTAACTGTCGCTCACCTCTAAAAGTAGACGTGCTAACCGTGTACGCTATATCGAATCGCCCAACAGGCACATCATCCTCATTCGCATTCCACCACAGCACATCCTGTAACGCGCCCTTATCATCTTCGACAGTCAAACGTAAATGCTTACCTGTACGCCCGATACTGCGCTTGGTTTTCACAGTCACACGTTCTGTCGCCAATATCAACGAAGGATTGCCCGCCCCAAATGGTGCAAGTCGCCCCAAATCATCAATGAAACCGAGCGTTAAATCTTGCAAATCAACAAAGCCATCAATCACCAATGTCGGAACAGCACTTGCAACATCACTGTCTTCACGCATCCGCTTAACACTCAACGAAAGTGCACGTCGAAATTCAGGAATCTTATCAACAGGTAAGCTCATCCCCGCCGCGGCTTTATGCCCACCATACTTGATGAGGTGTTCATCATTCTCAACAATCGCGGCAGTAATATCAACGCCCTCAATTGACCGCGCCGACCCACGTGCAATGCCGTCCTCTTCCGTAAATAGGATCACAGGACGGTCAAATGCTTCCACCAGCCGATTCGCCACAATCCCAATCACGCCACCCAACCAAGTAGGGTGAGACAGAATCAAGACAGCGTGATTCAATAATGAAGGATCATCTTCAATCTGCTTCATCGCCGCTTTAAACACATTATCAGAGTGCATCCGGCGTTCAGCATTTAAACCTTCGAGACGATTCGCCAGAATACGCGCCCGCTCAAGATCAGCCGTCGTCAAAAATTCAACCGCAACATTGGCATCATCCAAACGCCCTAGCGCGTTCAAACGTGGTCCTATAGAAAAACCTATCGTCTCAGCACTAATTTCTGACGGTACAATATCGGCTAATTGATAAAGCTCTTGCAAGCCAATGCGCTCGGTAGTCCGCAAGACATCAAGCCCAAGTTGCAATAAATAGCGTGTATCATCAACTTGACGCGCAACATCTGCGACGATGCCTAATGCGACTAAATCCAAAAACTGACGAGTCTCATCAACACGATTAGCACGCTCATATAACGCCTCAATTAACTTATACGCCGCCCCAACCCCAGGTAAAGCGTGTAAAGCATGATCGGCAGGCACACGTTGCGGATTGATCTTTGCGTAAGCATTTGGCAACTCAGACGGCAATTGATGATGATCGGTAATCACAACGTCTACGCCTTGTGAATTGGCGTAATCAATTGATTCATGCGCCGCAATTCCGGTGTCACAGGTAATCACCAAGTTCACACTATTTTTGAGTAATTCTTGGAACTTCGGCAGATAAACACCATGCCCTTCACGCTCACGGTGGGGCACATGATACGATACTTGCGCCCCTAATCCCTGCAATCCTGATACCAACAAAGACACTGAAGTCTGCCCATCGACATCGAAATCGCCCCAGATCAAGATATGTTCATTGTTCTTGATCGCGTCTTCAATGCGCGTCACCCCAAGTTCCATATCTGGCAATTCATACGACGAAGCAGGCGTATACGCATTAGGATTCAAGAATCGTTTTGCAGAGTCAAGATCATTTATGCCACGTCGAACCAAGGTCTCTGCCACCAAACGATGACCACCAACATAGTCACTTAATGAGTCTGGAATCTGTACCGCCTGTGGGTTAATCCATTTTTTTGCCATTTAGAACTCTACTTCCGCAATCTGATCGAAATTAAAATCAAAGCCCAAATCATCATCAATATCATCGAGTGTTTCTGCGTCAATCTCATTGACATTCCCCGCCCCAATACCTCGCTCACATAATGACCGATAGGTACAGAACAAGCATTTCTTAGTGTCCGTCGTCAAATCAAAAGTACGTCGTCGTATAATTTCTTCTATCAATTCTGTGAGATGCGCTTCATCCTCATGAAATTGTTGCTCACTATAAGAGAAGTGAACCGTTTCCGTGGGGGCTTCCGCGAACCAATAAATCATCTCCACCTGTTGCGGTTGAATCGCACTCCCGTTGTTAAGGTGTGCCCCTGCCCTGACCAGCAAATAAGGATACACAATCGTTTGCAATCGCTCTGCCAAAAACCGCCTCTGTGGAACACGCTGATTGGTCTTCCAATCAACAATAATAAAGCGATTCTCCGGTTCAATTGCAATAACATCATACTTCGCCAAAAGGCGATACCCTGCCAATGGCGCAATTAAAGCCATTTCCGAGTAGCGTTGTTCTGGTAAATCTTGCGGAGGGTGATTCAAGTAATTCGTCCACCAATGTGCAAGTGGTTCATCACTCGCCGTTTGCGTTAACACCGCCTCCGGTACACCCGCATGATGTTGATACACCATATGATGGAAACTCGCACCTTGTCGCATATGCCGTTCACGGTCTGCAATTGGCTCTGCTTCAACGGCGGGCCATTTTAAATCTTGCAAATATTTAAGCTGAAAACGTCGCGCACAATCGACATAATCTTGTAAATTGCTCTGTGTAAACTGAAAATCAGGGGGTAAAGTGTTATTATTTGCCTCAGACATAAAATCGTCCTGCTAAGTATAAAATCTATCATTTCTTTAGGATTATATTGTACTCGTATTTTCTATATCGGGGCATTTCTTGTAGAGCATTGTCATTCCCTTACAATTTAAGATGCCCCACTTGCGAATTAAATACCAAATATCACATTTTAGATCAACAACAAAAACATCAATCTCACTATTAATGAAGCTAAACACACACGCCATTGAGGGAGCTTCCCTCAAAACGCATCTTGTATAGTTTCCCAAATAGTGGGATTATCATAAACAATCGCTACGTACTTGCGAGTTCTTGTTGTTTTATATTTTCACCATAAATAATAATCATCACGAAGGTCACTATCACACCTATGAGTAATCAAATCATCATCGATCCGAGTTCAGATTCATTATGGACTGGAATCAAAGAGCTATGGGAACAGCGTGAATTAACTCTGTTTCTATCATGGCGCAACCTTCGTGTGCGTTATCAACAGACAATTCTTGGCGCACTTTGGGCAATCCTACAGCCCTTTTTAACGATGGTCGTTTTTTCCCTGTTTTTTGGTGGATTGGCGCAAATTCCATCAGATGGAATCCCATACCCATTGTTCGCCTATACAGCTCTTGTGCCATGGACATTATTTGCCACCAGCATTACCCAATCATCACAAAGCTTAGTAGGCAACGCGAATTTAATCCAAAAAGTTTACTTCCCGCGCTTGGTCATTCCAATTTCAACAGTGTTTTCGGTGATTGTTGATTTCTTTCTTTCATTTGCTGTGTTGATCGTATTGCTCATATTCTATTCCTTAATCCCAGATGGTGAATCAAACTTAATTTTTGCAGATATGCTTTCTCTCGACACCTCATTTATGGAACAAGGTTTCACAGTAGGTCGCAACATAATCTTTCTACCTGCCTTTTTTCTACTGACAGTGATTACAGCCACAGGTGTCGGGTTATGGTTTTCCGCAATGAATGTGCAATTCAGAGATATTCGTTACACCATTCCATTCATCGTACAATTATGGCTATTTTCTACTCCCATTGCCTACCCAAGTAGTTTGCTCAGTGATGAATGGCGCACTATTTATAGCCTCAACCCAATGGTCGGCGTTGTAGAAGGGTTCCGATGGGCATTACTTGGCGTTGACACCGAACCAGGGGCAACAGTCTTTGTATCAGTGCTCGTTTCCCTCTTCATATTTGTCAGTGGATTATGGTATTTTAAGCGTGTTGAAGATAATTTCGCGGATGTGGTGTAATGTCAAATAAAGCAATCATTGTAGAGGGAATAAGTAAAGAATACCGTTTAGGTGCTGAACAAAAACGGCACGACACCTTCCAAGCCGCATTAGTTCATACATTGAAAACACCGTTTAGACGCATTCGCTCAGTAATCAAAGATAGCTCAGCCTTTTTATCAGATGAAAAGTTTTGGGCACTCAATGACATCAATTTAGAAATTAACAAAGGCGAAGTCGTTGGTCTTATTGGACGCAATGGCGCAGGTAAAAGCACATTACTCAAAGTGTTATCTCGCATTACAAAACCGACAAAAGGGCGCGCCATAATAAATGGGCGATTAGGCTCATTATTAGAAGTTGGAACAGGATTTCACCCTGAGCTTTCTGGGCGCGAGAACGTCTTTTTAAACGGTACGATTTTGGGGATGAAACGACACGAAATCGCTAGTAAATTTGATGAAATTGTCGCTTTTGCAGAAGTCGAAAAATTCATCGACACACAGGTCAAGCATTATTCATCAGGTATGTATTTACGACTTGCCTTTGCCGTTGCCGCCCACCTAGAAACAGAGATTTTACTAGTTGATGAAGTACTCGCAGTTGGCGATGCACAATTCCAGAAAAAATGTCTGGGCAAAATGGGTGATGTCGCGAATGAAGGGCGCACAGTAGTCTTCGTTAGCCATAATATGGGGGCAATACAAGCCCTTTGTAAGCGAACTATTCTTATCGAAAGTGGTCATGTCATTGCAGATGGGCCGACTGTAGAAGTTGTTTCGCGTTATGTGCAAAAGTCACTTGAGTTATCCATGGTTCCACTTGTAGATCGTTCTGATCGTACTGGTGATGGACATTATCGTTTTAGCAATTTACATCTTGTTGATAAAGATTTACAAGCAATTAATACAGGAATTACGGGTGAAGATATGTATTTTGCGCTTGATATTGATAAACATATACCAAATGCTGTAGATAGTAATCAAACTATAGATATAGCCATCATGATAAAAGATCGACATCTAAATGTCATCACAACACTATCCTCGTTCTTCACCGACGAAAGCCCTAAAAGCTTTAATAAGCGCGTATATTGTAAGGTGCCCCGCCTACCATTATTAGCTGATACATACTATGTTGATTTATGGTGTGCAACATCAAGCCAGACTCATGACTACATTTATGATGCGGCAACCTTTGCCATTGAACCGGGGGATTATTATAAATCTGGTGGTGACCTACGCCAACCAGTTGCAAGCCGTCATGGAACAATCGTTATTCCGCATAATTGGCATACGGACATTGACATTCAATGAATTTAGTATAAGAATTCCCCTTTTCACTAAGTCTATCAGAATTAATTCGAGGGAA